>JBBPUD010000621.1:0-13615 GCA_038094475.1 Phylloporus aff. rhodophaeus
GGAGTGTTTTCCTGGGCGAGCTGGGTAGATGAGGATATTCTTTGGAGGCATGGCAAGGACCTTCGGCGGCTGAGTGACACATCTCTCTCAGTACCCCTAATCCAAGACATGTTTACACCTTAAGCCAAACGCACAGCCAAGTCCAATCCAGTGCACCCCTGCGCCTGACAGTCCTACAGAGGTTACCAAGCTCTGCAAAGGGAGGGCTCTGCACCGAACCAAACTAAACTGTACCGATGACCAACCTGGGCATCTGTCCTCTCGAGCCCAACACGTGACTCAGGTTATGCCCTGTCTCACGTGCTGGCTACGGCTCACCCACTTTGCAGCTAGGCTTCCTGTTACCCTAAGCCTCTCGGCTTTTGGGCCCACCAGGCCTTGCCTTTTATGTCTTGCCAGCCCAAGACAACCTTGCTAGGGAGCAGCACCCCGGCAGGAGAGACTAACCAATATGCACTTATCAGGGAGTCTAACCCCGACAGTAAGCATACCAAGGATATCCTAATCCCAAGGCGATGTGCAATGCCAAGGGTCGGATGGTTTTTAAATGGAGTCTTAAAGGCCAAATTCTTACCCTATCAGTGTTCGAACTCGCCACCTGGCTGCATTCCCTTGTTCCTACACTCAGTGCAGGCTACCAGTAGACCATGTGTCCATTTCTAGGGAGTCTATGGATAGTCGCATGTTGGTCCAGTCTACGTTGGGGTTTCATTGGCGGAGCCATGGTATTCCGAGAATAATTTGTAATTTGCCAAGAGAGGTGACCATGAATTTGACCTTTTGAGAGAAAGAAGGGAAGGAAACTTGTGCAAAGAGTTTCCACTTGATGGTTTCCTTCTTATTCTTAGTTCCATCAACGTTGTATGCGATGTCGGGCTTTCGAAGGACTCGGCATCCAAGTCTGAGTTTGGGGACGAGGGAGATGTCAATGAAGTTTCCAGAGGCACCACTATCTAGTAACGCAGTGGTGTCAACAGTTTGTTTGGGCACTCGTAGAGAAATGGGAAAACGGAACGCGTTTTCATTTGCCATTGCTACGAGTACATGAGGGGAAGAGGATGTCGGGGCATCTTCCCTTAGAGAAAATCCTTTACATCTAGGAGAGAAATTTCGGCAGGCTCCTCATAGTTGGCCTTTAACGTCTGATGGATTTCCTCGTCTTTCCATCCCTTGGTTCTAAGCTGGTTGACATACATATCGAGCGGGTTGGATGGTGAGGTAGGGACTTCCCTTGGAACAGTTGGCTCCTTGGTGGGTACAAAGCGGATGTTCTGTGGGGGCGGAACGGGGATTGTTTTGCAATTCTGGGCATTGTGCCCAGTCTTTCGGCATCTGAAGCAGCGTCCTTCCTTGATGCATTTAGAACGCTCTTCAGGAGTGAGCTTGGAGAGTCGAATGGAGTCTACATCCATTGCGTTTGGGTCTCTGATACAAGGGGTGGTTCTTGTTACGATTCATCTATCAAGACATGCGAGAAATATGGGTCGGCGGTTTATTCTTTTCTTTGTCATTTGTTGCTATGTTGCTTTACTGGTGTTTCACCTGATCGAACTATTGTTTACTTGAACAATTGTTTCATTGACAGCCATCAAAGGCTGTGTTTCCCTTGTTCTCGTTTTGGTCTTTGTTTCTTGATCTATTCTTGATGACCAATCACATAATTCCTATCACATCACACCACTTCCCTTTCTTGGCGCTGCTGCGCATTCCACCTACTATATAAACCGTCGTCTCGAATACTTGTACCCCAAGCTAGATCTTACCTTTATATCAATCAACTCTCTTGACTCTGAACTCTTGGGCTACTAGCTTTGCCCATCAATTCTGCTTGGTCCATACCTCGCAGCGACTAAGTCTTAGGACTTCACCGAACTTCAACCAAGCTATCAAAGGTCTACGTTAAGGCCCTACCTGGGACTAAGCATAACAAAAGATCTAGCTTCCCTCTTGAACGACTACTGTCTAGTAGTCACGACTGTTGCCCATCATTTCGTGGCAAAACCCCTACCAGAATCCCCAGAACCCTGCTCGCCCCCGAATCTCCCAACCAGCACTTCCTCCCCCTTCCCCCGCTCCTATTCCTCCCACTTGAACTCCATCCCCTCCCACCATGAGCAGTACCACTGCTTCGAAGGAACTACGCCTCGGCGTACCTTCTGACTATGACGGAAAGGAAGAGACCTTTACCGGATGGCTCAATTCAGCACAGATCTATCTGCTCGTCAACACCACCACTTATGACTCTGATGAGAAACGTATCGTGTTTATTCTCTCATTCATGAAAAAGGGTGCTGCTGAAGCCTGGGCCACCACTTTTACCTCCAAAGTCATTGCTTCTAAGACGTTTGGAACCTACGACGATTTTATCAAAGACCTTGAAAAGAGTTTCCTGACCACCGACCAACCTGGACAAGCTCTCACTAAAATGCAGAGCCTGACTCAGAAAGGAGATGATGTTACCTCCTACATATCACAATTCAAGATCGCTGCAGCTCGCAGCCTCGTCACAGATGAAACGGTCCTCTGCAGACTCTTCGCAGAAGGACTTCACCCTACTCTCACTCGACAAATCTATCATTCAGGAACCAAACCCACTACCATAAAGGATTGGTACACAAAGGCCGAAGAATTTCAGGCATACCACGATCACTTTGATCAACTCTCCTCTCGCCACCTTGCTTCAAAGAAGAGGACTTCCTTCCCCACTACCCATACCTATCTTCCCGGAGGCTCCTCTTCCTATTCCAAAGACCCCAACGCCATGGATGTTGATCGTGTCCGCCTCTCTCGAGAACAACAAGAGGAGTACCGACGCAAGGGACTTTGCTTCACTTGTGGGAAAAGAGGACTCATGAGAGACTGTCCAAATCATGGACAGACCAATCGAACTAGGGATGACAGAAAGATGAGGGAGAACACCAAGCCAAAGGAGGAGAAGAAGGTCAGGGAGATGGCTGAAGATGATGAACTTCCCAAACTTGAAGAGATAGAGGATGAAGACGAAGAACCCTATGTATCTCATCTCCAGAAGGCACTTGAAAAGGATTTTTGAAAGGAGGGCCTCATTCGACGCAAGGACCCTCCACCTCGACACAATGTTCGCCTGTAATTGTAGCAGACAGTGAATCAAGAACTCTTCTTGCACCCACTTCGCTCATCTGCCCAAATCGAACATTGAAAGTCGTTGACACCTCTGTCCTCTTAGACTCTGGAGCTGACATCTCATGCATCGATTGGGACTTTGTCCACAAACACAAAATCCCGCTCGAAAAGCTGAAATCTCCCTTTATCGTACGAAATGCCAACCAGACCCAAAATAGCAAAGGACCCATCAGATTCGGAATCACCCTCTACGTTCATCTAGCGACGGTAACACAGAAGGTATTTGTTACGATTTCCTTACTTCATCCTGGTGTCTTTCTTGTTTCTTCTCGTATCGCTTATCTCGCCGCTCCTCTGATCTGTCTAGAACATTATGAGCACGCATTGCTTGTCACCGGACTGGATATGATGTATCTATACACATAGCTCTTTGGCTATGTGCTTCACTTTCATCACTTGTTTCACTTCCGTGTTCCTTGATCTTGATGGACAGCCTTCTCTGCAGTCTGGTTCTCTTGTACCGGCTTAGTATTCCCTTTGTTCCATGATGTTCTCTGATATTCTCTGCTGTGCCTTCCTTTAGTATAAATAACTAGAGTAGACACTAGATGTACCTCATACTTGATCTGCACAATACAAGTGTACATCTCGTGTCATCCCTTGTGAACTCCTCAGAACTCTTTGACGACGTTGTCGTACCTCTTCGTGAGCGTCCTCCGTCAAACGAGTAACGTTCAAACCTTAGTCCTCACTTTGGTACACTTCGTGTAACAGGGATGAGGCACTCACAGCACATGCGTTGGCACAGCAGGTGATGAAATCACGAACCAAAGGGACCTTTACCCCATTTAAGAAAGGAGACAAAGTTTGGCTCGAGGCACGAAACCTTCAACGATCCATCCCCAATCCCAAGTTTGCTCCCAAACGAGAAGGTCCCTTCACCATCACTGAAGTGCTATCCCCCGTTACCTACAAACTGCGGCTGCCAAAGACCTGGAAAATCCACAACACCTTCCATGCGTTCCTCCTATCACCATATCATGAAAACCATGTACATGGTCCAAACTTTCCCATGCCACCCCCTGACTTAATCTCTGGCGAAGAACAATATGAAGTTGAGGCAGTCCTGAGATACAGGGGATCTCCAAGACGACGAGAATTCTTGATCAAATGGAAAGGCTATCCCTCATCAGACAACACATGGGAACCAGAACGTAACCTGGGAAATGCCAAGGACATCCTCAATGATTATAAACAGGTACACCCCAGCACATTTCCCCCATCTGAATTCACCTCCACTCGATTCCTCTCCATCGCACTTCGGCTCTGTAAAAATGGTCTACACTCCCATTCCCGCCTCCTCTCCTGGAACTCCACAAGTACCCAACACTGCTCACAAGAGAGGACCTGACCTTGACGACCAAGACCTTCGAGTCGTCGTCATGTTCCTAGAAGACTCTCACCTCTCCTCCTGTATTAACGCCCTTGTTGAAAAGAACTCTATCTTGGATGGACTCATCCGCACGTACTATCAAAACACCCGCCTCTCACTCATTACTCCCGTTGTAGAAAACATGGTTGAAGCCCCAGCTGCGCTAGGGGGAATGCTTCGTGATATCTATGAGGAACAGCGAAAGGGAATCCTCGTAGCCTTACACGAGGCTGGTATCAACGACTTGATCGTCGCCGCTAATTTCCATCACCTCCAATGACTTCACTTTCATACGCCTAACCAATTCTCTGAATCCGAGCAGCTTGCTCACGTCCAACTTACCGCCTGCCCCTTCGGCCCCATTCCCCTTGACCACCCCATGAACGACCCCGCCTGTATTGTCTGCCACCGGATCGGACACAGTTATCAGGGAAGATGTCCCTTCTCTGATTGCTCTTACTGCAATTACATTAAAGACATTGGATCCCGACGATACAATCCTGACTTGCCCTTTCGGGTACCGATCCCTATCATACCCAACCCAGACACACAGCTTCGTCATGTTCGAGTCAATTGGCGAGGATTGTTACCCAATCCCAGATCCATCTCCCCCTCTAATGCCCCCTCGGCTGACGTTACCCCCACTTTCATCGATACTCCAGCATCTTCTGTCGTCGTTTCTCCGCAGCCCCTCTCCGTTCGAGTTGCCGAATTAGAGATTGACCTCACCGATGTGGAGAGAGGGCCTGCTTTAATTGATCACACCGATGACGACTTGGCAGATGACGACAACGCTGGGAGTGAAACAGGCGCGTCAGTCCGTGACTGACCACAACCAGGCCCACCTGATCTGAGAAAGTACGGAGACTTCTCACGTACTAAGGGGGTAATGTTACGATTCATCTATCAAGACATGCGAGAAATATGGGTCGGCGGTTTATTCTTTTCTTTGTCATTTGTTGCTATGTTGCTTTACTGGCGTTTCACCTGATTGAACTATTGTTTACTTGAACAATTGTTTCGTTGACAGCCATCAAAGGCTGTGTTTCCCTTGTTCTCGTTTTGGTCTTCGTTTCTTGATCTATTCTCGACGACCAATCACATAATTCCTACCACATCACACCACTTCCCTTTCTTGGCGCTGCTGCGCATTCCACCTACTATATAAACCATCGTCTCGAATACTTGTACCACAAGCTAGATCTTACCTTTATATCAATCAACTCTCTTGACTCTGAACTCTCGGGCTACTAGCTTTGCCCATCGATTCTGCTTGGTCCATACCTCGCAGCGACTAAGTCTTAGGACTTCACCGAACTTCGACCAAGCTATCAAAGGTCTACGTTAAGGCCCTACCCGGGACTAAGCGTAACAAAGACAATCAACTCTTCTACAAGGATCATCTCTATGTCCCTCCCTCTGCTCGACAGCCCCTTCTGGACTCTATTCATTCTTCCCTCACCACAGGCCACATGGGACAGTTCCGCACCAAATCCATCATGGAGCAAGACTTCTGGTGGCCAGGTCTGGCCACCTTTGTCCAGAACTATGTCGCTGGCTGTGCTACATGTCAACAAAACAAGGTTAACACTCATCCCACCACTCCCCCACTCCAGTCAATTCCATCAACCGTCTCCCTCCCATTTCGCCAACTGTCTGTCGACCTTATCACCGACCTTCCCCACTCAAATGACTTTGACTCGATCATGGTTGTGGTAGACCATGGCCTTACAAAGGGGGTAATTTTGTGCCCTTGTACCAAGACTATCGATGCCGCAGGAGTAGCCCAACTCTTCTTCGACCATGTCTTCAAGCGCTTCAGCTTGTACGACTCTATCATCTCTGATCGAGGACCTCAGTTTGCCTCCGCACTTGCCAGAGAACTCGCCCGCCTCCTCCAGTACGACCTTAAACTCTCCACTGCCTACCATCCCCAGACCGACGGACAAACCGAGCGTACCAACCAAGAACTGGAAACGTACCTGCGGATCTTTTGCGGTAACAACCCTCATCAATGGGCGGATCACATCACCACTGCGGAATTCCATCACAACACAGCCCTGCACAGCTCTACCAGGGTCTCCCCCTTCTCCTTGATGCTTGGGTATGAACCCAGGAACTTCCCGGTGATCGGAAAGACCTTCATTCCTGCCTTGGAAACCCGACTCTCCACATTAGAAGAGGCACGAAAGGAAGCCCTGGCTGCTCATGATTCTGCCCGCCTCCTCATGGCCAAAAGATCCACACAGAAGTTCTCCCCTTGGAAGGTAGGAGATCGCGTATGGCTCGAAGCCACAAATCTCCGCATTCCCTATCCTTCACGAAAACTCGCACCCAAACGCCATGGTCCATTTGAAATCACTCGCGTAATCTCCCCCCTAGTGTACCAACTGAAACTTCCCGGTACCTGGAAGATTCATGATGTATTCCACGCCTCACTGCTTTCCCCCTTCAAACAAACCGACATACACGGCCCATCATTCTCACAGCCCCCTCCGGACGTGATTGATGACAAAGAAGAATACGAAGTGGAAGCTATCCTATCTCACAAGGGATCCCCTGGCCGCTATCGGTACCTAACCGCATGGAAAGGATACTCCTCCGCCGAAAACACGTGGGAACCGGAAACCAATCTTACACACTCCCAGGAGATCTTGAAAGACTATAAGAAACTTCACCGACTTCAATGAGACATCACACATCCAGGACGTTGTGATCTCTTCGTGAGGCTCCTCCCTGCATGCGTGAATTCTGCTGTTCGTATCTCAAAGCATTCTGGATCTCTCTCCTCGCCTTTCTCACTATCACGCTAATATTCTTCTTACTTTGGTTCTTAACTCCGATCTCGGCGCACTCCTCTCTGACCCCAAAGGCATCCCCATCATTATGACCTCTGACACCCAGTCCCTACCCATCTCTCTGCCACCCTCTCCTCATAGCTCCCCTGACTTCAACGACGCGATGGCTTTACTCTGGACTGTGCCTGTTCAATCCCACCTTCTCCCCCCGAGAATCTGGAAACCTCTATTCGCCAGCATTCTGTGTAAACCCTCCTTGACCCTATTGCTCGAACGGATGCCCCTCTATGCAGATGATCCTATTATCAAGGGATTAGTCTCCCTCTATCACGCAGTACACACCGCCCAAGTACTGCATTTCCACGTAGCACCTAACAACCTACCCGAAGAGTATGGCTTACCTATCTGAGAAACACAAAATGGTCTCACAGGCCGGATCCTAAAATTACTCCACACTGCCAACTTTCACAGCTTTGTTGCACAGATCCCTATCTCGGTTTTATATCCCATCTTTCGCCCAATATTTCTCTCCATGTACCCTGACGAGCGCACAGCCTATTTAACTAGCATTAGCCTTTCACCTCGAGAAACGCCCTTACCCTCTTCTCCCCCGCTACCCTTGGTGTTACACGTTTCCTCTCCTCCCACTGAAGCTTCTCCCTCTCCTGCTCCCACTCCAATCGTTCAACCTCGTGTCATAGAAGACAATATCATCCCATTCCTACTAGACCCTCCTGGTGGATTTCGTCGGATAAACCAGCAAGCACTCTCGTATAACAGTGCTTATGTCGTCCAAGTTGGGGGACTATCCATACTCTCCGCACCTACTCATCTCCTCCACAATCCTTATGACCGACCTCCTGCGTCCCGCTTCACCCGTTGTTTCCGATGCCACCACACTGGTCACTATCGAGACGAATGTCCTCTATACCGATGCCCCCACTGCCACGTTACTGCTCCTGGTCACCCCCAGCGCCTCTGCCTCACCCTACAATGTGCTACTTGTCAATGATGGGGACATGGACCCTTGCGTTGTCCGAGAGAAGTCTGCTTCCATTGTGATCAATTTGGACATAATGAGCCGCAATGTCCACATCTCCATGGACCTGACTACCCCATGCCCACCGAGAATATTTGAGAAGCTTTTGGTTAATGGATGGAAGGTTGCGCCAGGGGCACAACTCTACAAGGGGGGTAATGTTACAATTCTTTCCTTGTACCGTAACGTTCTTCTTCTCACTCATCGTATCTCGTTCCTCGCCCCTCCCTTTATCTTTGTAGAACATGATGAGCACGCGCTCATTGTCTTTGATCATTCATCCATCTCACTGTTCAACCAGTGATACGTATCTTCGCACAGGTTCTCTTCTTGGAGTCCCTGTTTCACCTTCATATCAGTTTCACTTCGCTATACTCTTTGATCTCGTTTCGGACAGCCTCTCTCCGCAGTTCAGCTCTCCTGTACTGACTTAGTGATCCTACATTCCATGCCCTTCTATAGCCTTCTTTTGCTATGTGCCTCGATCATATAAATACTTAGAGTAAACACTCGATGTACTCATACTTGATCTACACAATACAAGTGTACATCTCGTGTCTTACTTTGCGAACTCTCAGAGAACTCTTTTGACGATGTTGTCGTACCTCTTCGTGAGCGTCCTCCATCAAACGAGCCTAGTTTGAACTTTGTCCTCACCTTGGTACACTTCGTGTAACAGCTAGTGTTTAGTAGTTAACTACACTTAGAAGTCTCTGTCACATGAGAGGCCGGGTGGCCCACTGGTGGCTGCTGGAGTTACTCCCACAGCAACCCACCATCCTCATGTCAAGTATGTTAGCATCAGGTGAATCGTCACGATCACACTTATCCAGGAGGTTTCACTATTCCTTCAAAGGAACAATTGATCCAGTAGCAGCCAGCATACAACATAATAGCAAAGAAAAGCAACCATCAAACTGCCACTTTACCCCTTGAACAACATGGACCTCTGAGGAGACAGATGAGTTTGTCAAGAATCTTGTGTCCAACCATTCCTTGGCAGGTGATAATGGCTACAAGGACAATGTCTTCAACAAAATCACTGATATGCTGAACACCAAGTTCCCTGGACAATGGATACTGAAAATGGGCAAGAGCTGTTGGTCAAAGTGTACCAATGTAGATGTCCATGATGTGCAGCCAAAGTATTTGTCACTGAATTCTGTTGAAGATTAAAAGCAAGTATGCGTTGATCAAGGACATCAGAGCAGCATCAGGCTTCTACTATGATGATGTTGGTGGGGTCGTCGTTGATGTGCACACTTGAAATGCATGGCAAAGCTTTTGCAAGGTAACTAGTAGTATACTTCAGTATCCATGTTTTTTACTGATTCTCTTTTGTTCCCAGTCACATCCAAATGCAGGGAAATATGAAAATAATCCATGGCCATACTGGAACAAAGTATTATCACTCATGTCGTCTATTCCCAAACAATTGCACATGCTCAATCCTAAGCGCAAGCATGATGCAAAAAATGGCCATGGTGCAAGTTTGGTGACTGGTATCATTGGTGGTGGTGATCTGGTGGCTGTTGACCATCCCTCAAGTTTTCCTCCTTCAAGTGTAGCATCGTCAAGCAAGTTCCCTGTGAATCCAGATTCCATCCCCCCAGAGATGCCATCCACTTTTTTACAACACCCCCCTTCCATAGTCTCAGTTGTGATGATGAGTGTCAGCCAAAAGTGAAACATTTCCAGCATAATCAACTCCGAAAATTCTGAGGGTCCAGCAAAACAATCACGTCCACTATCTGTAGCTACACAGACCAAGGCTGACTCTAGAGTCATGATGCAGCAGCTCTCTAACTTTCTCAACCATATTGATCCCTCTGTTTTGAAACCAGTCACCCTCACTTCTCTGGGGCTTCCAGGACAGCCACAAGCCCAGAACCCTTCTCCAAACAATGACTATGTAGACCGTGCTGCTAATGCAATCATGGCATTCAATCTCTTCCTGTTGGAGAACAATGATCTTGCTGATTACATAAGTGACACGCAAAACATGACAAGGGTGAAATTTTTTCTCAAGTTTGATACACCATCCCACAAGAAGTGAATTCAAAATATGCTCTCCAAAATCCACACAAAATGAGAAGCTGAGGTGCAACATCAAAGCATGGGTACTATGTAGTTGGGTTAGGATGGTATGCTATCATACCACTGTTTGTCGACTGAAAATTGACTTTTGTTCAGAGATTTGTTGTATAGATTGTACACAATATAGCAGATTGTATGCCTACATTTGTTCCTCCCTCTCCCTTGATTCCTGGCAATAATCTTGCCATATTGCCTCTGCAATACAATCCTGTTGTTCCTTTGCCCTTTTTCACTCTGCCACATTGACTGGCCCCTCTGCAAGAAGTCCAAATGCCACTGTATCACCATCATCTTCATGGATTTGCTCCAAGTGTTGTGCTTTGAACTCTGGTGTGAAGAACGTATTAGGATCAAGTGTTTGGATGAAATTATGGATGGCACAAAGAGCTACTGGGATGTGAGCCTGTATATCCAAGTGGTATTCTGGCACAAGAAGGAGGATTCTCCACTGACGTTTTAGCAACCCAAAAATTCGTTCAATGATGTTTCAAAGGTTTGCATGACGCAAATTGAACAGTTCTTCCTTTTTTGGGGGGCTACCATGCTATGTCATAAGTGCTATATTTGGTTACCATCGAATTTCTCTCACTGTTACAATTCTTTCACTATATCGTCATGTTCTCCTTGTTTCTCAACATATCTCTTACTTTGTTCTTCCTTTTCTTCTTGCGGGACGTGATGAGCATACACTCATCATTCTAGGGCATGCCTCACTTCACCTATACAACTATTGAGCACGCCTTGTTCACTTTCCAACAGGTTCCTCGATTCTTGTTTCACTAGGTTCCTGTTTCACCTTGTGCCTGTTTCATTTACCTGTGCCTTTGATCTTGTTTCGGACAGCCTTCCTCCACAGTTCGGCTCTCTCATGCCGACTTAGTGTTCCATCATTCCATCTTGTTCTTTGAATTTCCATGGCTGTGCATCTCAATAGTATAAGTGCTAGAGTTGACACTTGATGTACCCATACTTGATCTGCACAATAATAGTGTACATCTTGTGTTACACCTTGTGAACACTTTGAGAACTCTTTGATGACGTTGTTGTACCTCTTCGTGAGCGTCCTCTGTCAAACGAGTAACGTTCAAACTTTCATCTTGCCTTGGGTACACTTTGTGTAACACTCACCATAGATTGGCTTGCTGCCATTCCTTCAGATGGTAACACACACCACAATACGGCACAAGGAGTACATCTGATCCACCAAACCTTGCATTGGCAAGAAAGTATTTCCCCTCTGGTATGTACAAGTCTTCTGCATGTGCAGTATGCCACATTGTTGCATCAGCTGTGGTGCCATCACACCCTGTGATGGCATATGTAAACAAGAAGTTGAAATCACAGATGAAGAGGCAATTCTGGGAGAGAAAGCCCTTTCAATTTTGCATGTTCAGGTGTTCTTCAATTGGCACAAATGCATGTATATGGGTTCTATCAACAGCACCAACACAATTCACAAAGTATTGGAAGTGGGGATTGTCTACAATTTTGCTTGGTACAAGTGTGTCCACAGTGGGTAATCTAACATTTTGGGAGTAGAATGGATCTGACAAAAAAAATTTGAGCATCTGTTTGAAATATCTATTGTGTGGTGTGTGAATGGTTGGCACTTTTCTTGCTCAATCCAAAGACAGAACATACTTGGAAATTGTCGTTGGTGAGTGCTGGAATCTTTCACCAACATGATGTAAACTCAGCTCAGTGACACATGTGTACAGAAAAATTCCAAGTTGTTCTTTGACCGAAAGCCCACAGCCTAACTTTTTGAATCCATTTTTGATCAGCACCTGTAACAATGCATCAAAGACAACATGTGACACCCCAAGCGACATCTTGATTCAGTCAGGATGCCTATTTAGCAGCTCCATCACCCATCCCTCACTCATCAAGATAAAAGTGTAGTATGGGATTTTTGCCTTTTGTTGAAAAAGCAGCTCATAGTAATATGTTAGATGGGTGATGATGATTGTAACCAGTACCACAAGCCACCGTCGATGTTCAGCTTCAACTTGGATCACCAGCTGAGCTTTGAGATCAAAATATGATGGGTAGGAGGGTATCATCTCATGGGACTCATGATGGTCTTATCTTTTATCTACTGATTGATTGATTGATCATATAGACATACATGGCCATGACTGCATGACCGGTAACCGATGTGCTGAGCACAGCCCCCGGTGGTTTACTACCCTTAAGTGTAGTTGCTAACTAGCCAAAGTCACTTTATACTATGTATCTGGACAAGACCTTAGGTCTATATTTTATAGTTTCTAAGGGTTTGTATGCAATTTTCTATTAGTTTTTCAATAGTTATATTTTCTTGTTAATTATTTAAAGGACCACAAATAACTTATACTGTCAATTATGCTAATTTGTGGTTTAGAACTTCTAAAGTATTGAAGTTGTCAGGACCAGTGATATCCAGAGAAATAAGGGACTAGAGTGGAGATATAGAGCAAAGAAGTGGATCTTGGTGTAGAACTTATGTGTTGTGCCTTGCATAGATTTGATCCTTGGGTGTAGGATAAAGGAGTTGTTGACTGAATCAAGGAGAAAACAGAAAATATTCAAGACATTATTTAGACTAAAGAATATCAAACAAAGTATCTATGATTCATATACATATTACCAGTGTTATATCATATCATTACTAACAAAATGGTGCATTGATAATGTAGAATGTTCCATGAGTAAAACAGAAAGAAAATAACTAGAGCTATATATTGGGGTAATGAAAGACCAAACTATGGATCTAAGAAAGGCATCTAACTAAATTGGATAGAGCCAATAAGAATACAAGGCAAAACAAATAAGGAAATACCATGTGGATCCAATGGTCATATGAAGATAATAAAGAAGATAACTCCAGAGGAGGACTAGAGTTGGTCCAAAGTAGCAGAGTTGCACAGGATATGGCAGAAATAGATTGTATTGTATTATGTAGTTAAATACATAATAATATAAATATCATTTATAATTTGATTTTCAAATGGCCCATACATCAAAACCTTTTATTTTAAGTATTTAGATACTCTGTAATAAGTTTCAACAATTCCAGGAGAATTTCACATTCACAATATACAACCAGTCAGATTTCTCCTAATAAACCTTCAAAAAGAGGCTGATCAAATGCCAGCAAAATGGCAT
>JBBPUD010000622.1:0-13540 GCA_038094475.1 Phylloporus aff. rhodophaeus
TTCTTCTTGTAAGACCATACACACGTACTTACCGATGTTAAGACGTCCGTGTTAGGTTAGTTGACAATATAGTCCGTTGCATCGAACAACGACTGAGACGTCCGTGTTAGGTTGCCGTCACTTGTTTCACTTGATCAATCTTCTTCAGTTCTCCCTAGCTCAGACCGTGTGCATCGTGCTATTTCGGTACTTTCTTAGGACACCGTCACAATTTTTGAGGTGACCTGTTCAAGTTTCACCAATTTCATGGACCCGAACTTCTGGTATGGGCGTGAGTGTTTGGGATTTTATGTACTCAATCCTCTTAATGGGAACAGCAGCTCGCTTCGACATACTACCCTCCTCGTGTTCTAGGACCACCACTTCGTTGTTCAGCTTCGCGGCGCTGAAAGTGTTTCCATGTTCACTCATTTATTTCCTTGGTGGAAATATCGTCCTCTTTGCAAGGGACCTTCCAATCGTCAACAGCTGGATGGCGACCACCTACCCCACTTTGGTATGGTGCCCCCACTGCAGGACCGAGTTGAAAGAGGTAGGTGACTTCATAGTGTTGTTTTCAGTACTTGAGGCTCAAAGAAATCTGTGACAGGTGATGACAAGCAGCGAGTACACGACCACTGGCGCATCTTGTGCTACTCGTTACATGCCCTCTTGGTTGTTCTTCATCTCACCCTTCTCGGTGTCGCTGCGTTTCATCATGCAGAGCGTCGAGTCATCATCCGATACGACCGTGTTGGTGATTTCACGACTGGATTAAGTGGAGGTTTGCAGGCATTTTACACCGTAAGTCACTCAATAAATGAGGCCTTCCAAGTCATTAAACAGCATGATTGATGTGTTACTAGCTTTACACGGCCCTATTGGTCTTTGTTACACAGAAATTAATGATATCCGCCATCTTTTCCACTCCTAAAAAGCTGACACAGATCCACGATATATGTAGCGCTTGGGCCGGATTAGGAGCCGCCCTGAGCGCCCTCTGGCAGCAAACCAAGGTCGCTTCGTCAGCCCTGTCGATCGTCCTTGTAACACTATACTTCACGTGCATTTCGGTGCTTCACGTGACCTCGTCGACTCTGATTCAAGCTCGACCATTCAATGACACCATTACTAGTGTTCAACCAGCGGTGGGGACTTGGCCCAGTGCATCTGTTGACCTTAAATTGCTGGACTGGACGGCGGTGACTCCACTTGCCCCGTTCCTACAGGTCTTGTATGGTAATTCAACAAAGGGGTTAGCTAACAATACTCTATATGACGTTCCCCCACCGGGTTTTTCCAGTGCTACAGTGCCAGCGACTACAGTGAATGCGCATTGCGGCCTGCTTACAAACCTCTCGATTACCCAAGACCCCACGGGCAAAGGCATTGTCAATGCTTCGTTATCAGATCCTGGCCCCCTCCGTATTGACATCCTATTATCACCGTGTAAGTCGCTTCCGATACCGGATGCCTGAGACTGAAAGAAATAGTGCTCAATGAAATCTGGATCACTTCCTTCCAGGTCAGCTTGTCATCATGCCCTGGATTATGGTTAACTGACAGATCCTTCAGTGTTTACAACCAGTCTGTTCGAATATGATTCTTTATCTCGTCTCTGCAGAGATGGAGGTTGATGGTTCTGTAGGCGGTGTCTCCCACGTCTACGTTAATGGCACAGATCATTCTGATAGTAAGTAATTGTGGTGGTTTAGCGTCAGCAACCTGACTTCCTTATGTCTTCTAGATCGGAACTTCTCAACCCCTATATACTTTGTGGCGTGCTCTTTGAGTGCGACGGGTCACATGGTTACACTTGATCCCTCCGGAGTTCCACCTGTTTCTGCTAGGCAACCAACAAATGCGACATGGTTGGCTTTTTCATCATCCGGTGACCCGTACCTTACTTCTGCAGTGAGGTTTTTCGTTATTGAGGATGGTTGCAAGCTAACCCGATAGATAGATCTCCTCGGCAATGTTATATGCCAATTCACTTCCCGTGTCGAGTTTCTATTGCCAGCCTACTGTCGCCCTGTTCTTACCGTGGGCACGACTCACAGCAATCAACGCGTATATCGTTTCACACCCTTCTATTCCCTAGATTTGCTGATGACCATCCTAGATATACAAGATTGCTTTTAGGGATGGGGATTCCACCCTGCGGTGGGGAATCCCATGCACAGTACGATATGGGTGCCCCATTCTTGTTGACGAGGGACCAAGTTGAGAGCACTGTCTCTCAAATCGCTACCGAATTCATATGGTTGGGTAATACTTGTGAGCCCAGACTTAGATGACATGTCTCACCAAGGTAATACAGCTGGGGAATTCGGTGGAGCTGGAGGAGGTTTCAACCGACAAACGGATGAAGCTTTGACTGTTAGATCGATGCAACAGTGGAGATTGAATGTAGGCCAAATCCAGTCTTTTGACGTGCTGGCACTGATGTAATATTTTGCTCCGGTCATAGATTAATCCCTTGCCAGTAAGCTCTGCGCATTTCGTGGGACTTGAGTCACAAATTCAATTTCCAAGGCTATATTTGCCCTCTGTGCGTCGATCATTCTCTTTATGCTGGTGGTTTGTGTCCTTTGGAGACACCACACGGCAAAGGTGTTCGGGGCCGGCGTGCTGGAAATGATGTGGTTTGGGTCACGCTCACGGGTGCTCCGAAGTCACCTCAGCAACGTACAAACCTCGTCGCTGGACAGTTTACGCGCCTCATCATTGTTCGAGACTGTCTTTTGGACATGTTCGGCGAATAGGCATGAGGGAGATAGCGACCTCGATGCGCGTGTTCCGTCGTATAACGTGGAAATTCATGCCAGTTCCAGATCCCCGAGCGCTTCTGAATTCAGTAAGTGGCTCTCAGGAGGAAGTTTACGTGCCATCTCATCTGTGTAGTAATAGAGTCCGAAAATTCTCGTTCGAACCCTGTGCCTACATCGAAGATTTTTTGTGGCACTCGACGTTGGTGTTACATACTTCACATTGCGCTCGTGACTCTGCACACCGCCCTTCTGGTACTCCTCATCCATCATCCAGAACATTCCGTCGTCATCCTGTACGAAAGTAATGTCCTGACGATCGGTCTGAGTGCACTCCTTCAAGGGGTTTATACGGTATGTCAAAATTAACACTTGAGTTTCTGTGGCTTCACCCTTTTCTCAGCTCTACTCTGCAATTTTGGTCCTTCTTATGCAGCGGCTTGGACTTCTCAAGATGGTCAGCGAGCGACGAAAACTAACCATTGTCCATGACGTGTCTGGTGCGTGGACCGGTGTCGGCGCAGCGATCTATATCCTTTGGAAACAGCACAAAGTGTCCTCGTCAATACGGGAAGTAATCAGTGTGGGAGGCTACCTTGCCTTGATGCTGGTCCTACACATCATCTCATCGTCCATAATGCAGTGGCAGGCATTTAATGGTAGGATTGTTGGGGCCATTCAGACGGATTTGGCACTACCTGGTACCACCGTGGTTTTCAGCCAACTAAACTGGGACGAGATTTTTCCTATCGCACGTTCAATCAGCCAAGATACGGGTCTGAGTACTCACGGATTATCAAATGCCACCATCTACGATGTGCCCCAAAATCCAAACAACGTCACCTTTACATCGGCGTCTGTCAATGCAACGACATTCACTGCGCAGTGTGGCCTAGTGCCCAACCTCACACTATCTTCAGGTAGAAGCTTTGGAACGTACGAGATCGGCTATCAGAACGGAACAAACCATGGTACCTTTACTGTAGAGCGGATATGTGAGTGGCGAGGTAGTAATCTGTCCAGTCTAGAACACTTTTATCAACGCTATTTATCACAGGGAAAGACACTGTTCGTACAACTGCACCATACACAAACACGGTAAACACGATTTGCATCTCATATGTTGCTATAGACTAATGTTCCCGAAGTGCACAGCTTGCCCTCATACTCTATTCTACTTGATCACAACCGGTGTGGATGTGGATGATTCAGTCCTCGACCCTGTCTCTGTCGAACTGGATTGGACCTATACACCACCGGGTATGGTTTTCATGTTTTGTTCAGAACATCACACGGCTGATCATGTTGATAACTCAAGGCGAACATCCTCAAAAATGGACCACATTGACCTACATCGCCGCATGTTCTCTCACCGCACAGACAATGTGGGCACCGTTAGATGTACAAGCTGATGTACTCCAGACGAACCCAGGTCAAGCTATGTTCTCTACTGGGAACACGTCTTGGTCAATGTGGTTGCCAGGAAACACAACAAACCTGACTGCCGGGGTGTGTTTTCGCTCGTCATATGCTACATACAAGCTCATTCGCGAATATTTACCATGATGTTTTGCAGATGTCGGCAGCGTTGTTGGAAAACAATCACAGGGAAGATGTTTTCTTTGAAGGAACCCCCATTTCAAAAATGGATCTGTGAGTATCTGGCATGACGCATTGAAGAACAGAGGCTCAGGACAGAATTGCACAGCTACATCATGTCCCTACTTGGGCTGAACACGTCGTTTGCGAATACGACATCTGCTACCCAGTCAAGCGCGAATTCCTCTGTGACGCTCAGTCCACGGCAATTGGAAAACGTACTTGCGCAGACCGCAGCTAGGTTCCTATGGCTCGGTATTTTGCAGGGTTTGATTACGTGACAATATCGCTCATATCCCACTAGCCGGCCAGCTCGGCAAGAGTGGGGGCGGATTCCAGCGCTCCGTCGGTGAAAGTCAGGCAATGAGCGATATAATACAATGGCGTCTTCATGTACGTGATCTCCCATTTGTGATTGTTTTTACGTTCATAACTCGCTGACACGGATCGGTTTACATGCAGCTCAACACGATACCCGTATGTCACGTTACCTTTTTCTCATATCGACATTCTATCTCACGAGCAATCGTTGATCGGTGACGAAAAGGTCATCTTAGCATTCACAGCGTCCTTTTTATCCCTCATCCTCGCAATTGTTATCATCGGAAAAGGGCCTGCTAGAGAATATCCGCCGTCGATCTTCGGAACGAGTGTCCTCGAGTGCCTCTGGGTCGAAGCTCAGTCCGAATCACTCCATTCTCGTCTAAAGACGATCGAGGAGCCTGACCTCGACAAATTGAGAGCCGCTGGTATGTTTGACGTCTGTCTTGGCGACATTGGGCAATCGAACTGCCCAGAGGCAGAGCAGTTGGTTCCCGAGCTGGCGGACGGTTAATTTTTTTGGAGCCTCCGAAACGAATGATGTCAGAAGATAGCTGAATGGAAACCAACGCTTCGAAGTTACGTCTTTGATATGGATGTTGCTATTTCTACCTGACGAGAGAATAATATTTATGAAACGTATCGGCTTACTTTCTTTGAGCCGGATACATTTGAAGAATCATGTGTATGGGGACGAACGGCTTAAGCCTTGGGCGCGGTACGGATACGTGTCGACCATGAAGCCGCATTCCTGTGGTAGACAATGTTCACGCAGAATGCAGTACCCCACATGTGTTGGATATCTGTAACGTTTCACCATCGATCAGTCGATCAACGACATCCCGTACGGCTGCACCTCTCCAGCTAGTTGCAACCCTCACACGTATACACACGCCTTCTCACACGCAGCTCATCGGGTTGCTATTCCATCGTATCTCCGCGGCGTGCCATGGCATGTACACACGCAACTCGACACCACCCTTCTCGCCGTCTCGATCCCCGCCATTCTGAAACAACCCATCGTGGCTCATCAGGTCACGTGTGCTATTGACGCTAGTTCATCAACGCCGACTTGTTGCAACTAGCAGGCCCCTTTTCCAACTGCTCGCTGCGTTCTCTTTCCTTCTGCTCCCAATTCGAATTTGAACCGTGGCTGGAGGACGGTGGGGTGGGTTTCGGACCGGCGTGGTTGGTGTCTAGGCAATCCAACTTGTAGGTAGCTTAAGAGTCTGATGCAACCAGCGCGTTTGGTGTCTGGGCAGCGTCTTGGCTGGGTACGGAGGCAACAAGCTCGGTGGATGAAACCACCGTTGTGGTGGCGTGTAATGTTCAAGACCGACATCCGACAACTTTGCCGAAAAGTACTAGATGATGTCATACTTTTCGGGAAAGGTTGTCGCTGTTTGGCGTTCCCTTTTTCGACCAAAACACTTCAAAAGGGGACATTGTACGGTCTCGGACAATGTGAATGTTTCGGACAACTCTTTGCATGCGTGATAACTGTTAGATTTACTCAAACAATAGCGTTTCACTCCGAGTCAAGATCTGCTAACGATCATCTATCAAGGCAGGTTCTTTCTATAAACTATATCCTATGTGATTTACCTATGACAATACGCATACAAATATTTAATACACAGATGATCGAGATAGTGTGACAGCTGGGATGTGGTCGTGGGCTTCGCCTCGTGCTCATACGACGTGTCCCGCACTTGTAGCCACCTGCCACGCCCTCTGGTCGCCAAACCAATCATATGATCACGATGACGATAACGCGCGATGGGCATTTGGCAGGAGCCAGAGCCTGGAAAGGCAAGGATGAGGAAAATAACCGCATGGTTATATTGTTGTAGTCACGCGCAAAGTTTGAAAAGACTGTAGTACCATGTGCGAGAGAGTGAGACAAGGGTGCAGTCTGGGGAGAGTACCAAGAGGGGATGTAACCGGGTGAGGCGAGGGTATGTACTGCTGCAAAGTCGATGGTAGGTATATAGCACTGGAGAAGACGCGAGAGAGGGGGTGAGCGGGTAGTAAGTGCTGGACATACATAGTAAACCGAGAATCCCTGCGTATAACCGGATTGGCAGAGGGTAACGGGAAGCGAGAGTATGAGAGCGCAGCCCCATTAGATGCAGGTAGTGGGCGAGGACAAGGGTTGTGGTGTGATTTGCAGGTGCGTGCGAGTGAACTGAATGGCATGGCAGATTGTTGTGAACTTGGAAGAGACTGGGAGGGCACGATAGGACGATTTCATGGCAGTCGTGCAGTCGTAAACATCAAGTGGGAGGTTGAGATAGGTCAGTCCGTGGGAATGTAATTGTCATCGCTATCACCTCCATGGGAGTTCCCTGGTAGCACTCAGACGAACCCAAAGTTTCGCGGACTCGAAACCATTGCTTCGTAGTTCTCTGGATGTCACAGTCCGGATCCATGAAGGGGAGATGACTGGCGCACATACTCTCTCTTACGCGGACTAAGGACCTTCCTTAGTGGTCTTACGCCAGTTAGCACGGACGAGGAGGTCATAGTAAGTATGTTGTTATCGTAGTGTGTGGGACTCATGCACTTTTGCGTTGATGGTTTAGATGCGAATGGGCTGTAGTCCTTGGACGCAGGCGAACCTACGTGATTAAGACCATCAAAGTACACAGGTAACCAAGGGTACTACGACGTGTATTCGAGGAAGGCTTCCTGGGTTATCTTCCTGCGGCAGAACATAGGCTCAGACCGATGTAGCAACGGGATGCGTCCGTCCTTCCGTCATACCCAAACTACAACATCACACCTGTTTTGATCAAACCTTGGCATCACCTTGTTGTACGCATGGGGTGATGGCGGGCCATCACTGGGTATATCATTGAGCCTATGCGAGCGAAGTACTCGACCATGCAATGATGGTATGGGTACTCATCCTTTGTTCCTTGCAAATGAAAAACATTGAAACACCTGTCCACGGGATAACCATGCTTCTCCACTCATGCTCTCATAATTGCGGTAATCATTTCAAATTTCCATCAATTCCGTGCTCCCCTCAAATTCCGATGTGGGAATGGTGGGATTTTGGGAAGCAGTCCTCTCCGCAACAACACCCACCACGTTTCCTGTGCTCGAATACCATTGTCCGCCAAAGGAACACCGTAGTTCTACTTTTTGCGACGCCGAGGTCGCCTGGAATCCATGTTCGCCAAGTTATTTCTGTGGAGGAAATATTCCCGTCTTCGCAAGGTACCTCCCGACTCCCAATGGCAAGGTGGCACTGGGTTATCCCACTTGGGTATGGTGCCCCTGCCGCAGGAGGGAGTTGAAAAAGGTAAGCAAGTCTGTGATGCAGTTTCAGAGTTCGAAGCTCAGTGAGCGACCAGGGTCGGGTGGCGACAGGCAGCAAGTACACTATCACTGGCACTTCTTGTGCTACTCGTTACATACCTTGCTGGTTGTTCTTCATCTCATCCTTCTCGGTGTCTCTGTATTTCATCATGCAGAGCGTCGGGTCATCATCCCAGATCATAGCATTCAGACTTTCACGATCGGGCTAAGTGGAGGACTGCAAGCATTTTATACTGTAAGTCATGCAGTGAACAAGACAGCCCGTCGGAGAGGCTAATTGATGTGCTGCTAGCTTTACACGGCCCTATTGGTCTTTGTCACCCAAAAATTAATGCTATCCGCCATATTTTCCACTCCAAAATTGTTGACAGAGATCCATGATATATGCGGCGCATGGGCTGGATTAGGAGCCGCACTGAGTGTCCTCTGGCAGCAAACCAAGGTCGCTTCGTCAACCCTGTCAATTATCCTTGTGACGGTATACTTTGCCTGCATCTCGGTACTTCATGTCACCTCGTCGACCCTAATCCAAGTTCGGCTATTCAATGACACCATAACAAGCACGAAAATGGTGACAGCGACATGGCCCGATGCATCTGTTAACCTTACATCGTTGGATTGGAAGGCGGTGACACCACTTTCCCCGTTCCCGCAGGTCTTGTACGGTAATACAACGAAGGGGTTAGCTAACAATACTCTATATGATGTCCCACCACCGGTTTTTTTCAATGCTACAGTCCGAGCAACCACAGTGAATGCGGAGTGTGGCCTGTTTACAAACGTTTCCACCCCCAAGAATATTGAATTTGGATTATGGAGTGTCAACGCTTCATTGCCGGCTCTGGACCCTGTCAGTATTTCATTCCCACCACTGTGTAGGTCACCTCCTTGAGATAGAAGGTACCCGAGACTAAATAACAGGAATAGTGCGTGATGAAATCTTCCTCATTAACGGTTTCTTGGTCAGCATGTGATTTATGACATGATGTTCATTAACACATCCTTCAGTGCGAACAGCCAGTCTGCTCAAATTTAATCACTTTCCTGGTGTCAACAGAGATGGAAGTCGATGACTCTGTGGGTAGCGTCAGTCATGCCTATGTCTATGGTTCATATAAGTCTTCCGGTACGTGATTACAATGGTTTAGTGCCATACATTAGACTTTCTGATGTGTCAAATTCCAGATGGCGTGGTTCAGAATTCTTCATCCACTGTATTTTTCGTGGCATGCTCCTTGAGTGCGACAAACCACATGGTTACCCTCGGTCCCTCTGGAGTTCCGCTTAACGCTGTTGGGCAACCAACAAATGCGACATGGTCCGCTTTTTCATCATTTGGTGACTCGAACCTTACCTCTGGAGTAAGTTTATTTGTTATTTGAGGCTACAAGGTAACCGGGTGTGGATGTAGGTCTTCTCCGCAATGTCGACTGCAGATTCACTTCCCTCATCTCCGTATTGTCAGCCTACCATGTCTGTACCAGAGGCATTTAATTTTCAATTGCCCGCAAATATTACAGCATTCAATGCGTATGTGTTTCTACCTCATACAGTTGTCTGACTTTACCAATGCGACTGTCCTAGATATATTCGAATATTGTTGGGGATGGGTGTATCATTCTGTGATGATGCTTCCCTTGCGCAATATTTATATCCCAACGCCACGCCGTTTTTGTTGACGAGGGACAATGTTGAGAATACTGTCTCTCAGATTGCCACTGAACTCATATGGTTAGGTAACGCTTGAAATCACGTAAACCTATATAGTATGTCTGACCAATAGCTTACAGCTGGGGAACTAGGTACGGCTGGAGGAGGTTTTGACAGACAAACTGAAGAAGCTCCGATTGTGCAATTCACGATACAGCAATGGAAATTGAATGTATGCTAAATTCTGTGGAACAATCCCTGGCATGCTGGCACTGACGTCGCACTCGTTTCGATCGCAGATAAACCCCCTACCAGTGAGTTTCCCATCTTTTGTAGAGCTTGGATTAAATTTTTCAAGGTTATCTTTGCCCTCTGTGCATCGGTCATTCTCTTGGTTCAAGCGATTTGTTTCCTCAAGAGGTGCAACAATGGTGTCTGAGGCCGGCATCTTGGAGACAATGTGGTTAGGGTCACGCTCACGGGTGCTCCGAAATCGTCTCAGTGATGTCAAAGTCCCATCAGTTGACAATCTACGCTGTTCATCAATGTTCAAGACTGTGTTTTGGACTCATTCAACGGGTAAACACGAAGAAAACAACGATATCTATGCAGCTATTCCGTTGCATGATCCAGAGACTGATTCTAATTCCGGATCTCGGAGTTTTTCAGGTTCCGGTACGTGTGCATGATGAGGAAAGGTGTGTCATCTCACCTGTGTTGCGATAGAGTCAGGAAATCTTCACTCGAGCGACCGATCTAAACGCAACCCCAAGCATATACCAAACGATTTTCGTGGCTCCCGACGCTGGTGTTATGCACTCCACATCGTGCTCGTGGCCTTGCATGTTGTCCTTCTCGCACTCCTCATTCGTCACCCAGAGCACTCTGTTGTCATCCTGAGTCAAAGTAATGTCTCAACAGTTGGTCTGAGTGCTCTTATTCAAGGGGTTTATACGGTGGGTCAAATCATCTTAGGTGTCCTTCCATGATTCCATCCTTGTCCTAGCTCTACTCCGCAGTTTTGGTCCTTCTTATGCAACGGCTGGCATTGCTCAAGATGGTCAGCGAGCAACAAAAACTAACCACTGTACACGATGTATCCGGTGCTTGGACTGGTATCGGCGCAGCGATCTGTATCCTCTGGCAACAACGTAAACTGCCCTTGTCCGTACGACAAGTTACCGGTGTGGGAACCTATCTTGTCTTGATGTTGGCGTTACACATCACCTCATCGTCGATAATGCAGTGGCAGGCATTTGGTGGTATGCTTATTGGCGTCGTCCAGACAGATCTAGCACTCCCTGACAGTGCCGTGAACGTTAGCGGACTAAACTGGGCCGAGATTTCTCCTATCATGCGTTCGATTGAACAGGATTCGGGTCTGACCACTTACGGACTATTGAACACCACCCTCTACGATATCCCCAAAAATCCAAACCACGTCACCTCTTCATTAGCGTTTGTCGATGCGACAACGATCACCGTGCAATGTGGCTTAGTCCCCAACCTCACGCTGTCTTCCCAAGGGCCGATGATTGGAGAGTACCCAATCACCTTCCAGTATGGGACCAACATCGGCAGTTTCGATGCGTCTCCGATGTGTGAGTGGTGAAATCGTAATTTGCTCTCTCTTTCATCAATATCGTTACAGGGAAAGATGTTGTTCACGCAATCTCCCCTAGTACAGAGGTATACCCAGACTCGCGTGTGTCCATAGGTCGCTGATATTGCCGAAGTGCATAGCCTGCCCCCAGACTCTATTCTACGTGGTCACAACCAAGGTCAATGCGGACGAGTCAGTTCTTGACCCTGTTGTCAAATTCAACTGGTTCTATGGGCCAGGTAAGGTTATTCACATTTTTTTAGGCAAGTATCGAAAGAACTAAACGTAAACAGACAAGGCTGAACATTCGATCACATTGACGTATATCGCTGCATGTTCGCTCAACGCACAGACAGTACAGGCACCACTGAATTTGTCAACTAATGTGCTCCAGACGGCCTCAAATCAGGTTATCTCCTCTAGCAATACATCTTGGTCGGTGTGGTCACCAGGGAATGCAACGAATCTTACCGTCGGGGTTTGTTTTCGCACATCACACACTTTATGAAAGCTGACGTGCAGATATCATGATATCATGCAGTTAGTAGCAGCGCTGTCAAACGGCATTGGTAACTATAATGTCATGTATCTTGAGAGAAATCTTTCCAATAGTCTTTCATCCATGGATAAGTGAGTGGAGTTTGTCGCGACACACGGGAGAACGGGGACTAATAGGATTGCAAAGCTACATCATGACGTTACTCGGGATGAACTTAACGTATGTAAATACGGAAGCTTACACGCAGTCGAGCGCGGACCCTTCTGTGACGCTCAGCCCGTGGCAATTGGAAAATGTGATTGCGCAAACGGCGGCCAGGTTCCTATGGCTTGGTATTTCGTGGTGTCTGATTGCATGACAATTAAATAACACTCATATTCGTATTAGCTGGCCAGCTCGGGGAGAACGGTGGCGGGTTCCAGCGCGCAATGGGCGAGAGTCAGGTAACGAGTGATGTAGTGCAATGGCGCCTTCATGTACGTGGACTCTTTGCTTTCATTCCCATGACATACTGATGCGCATCGGTTTGCATTCAGCTCAACACAATACCGGTATGTTACGATACTTTCTTCACTCTGTCTCACGCTCAACTGGTCATCGGTGATGAAAAAGGTCATCTTGGCGTCCATAGCGTCTCTTTTATCCCTCATCCTCGCCGTCGTCATCGTTGGAAGAGGACCCTCTCTGAGAGGACATCCACCGTCAATCTCCGGGACGAGCGTCCTCGAGTGTCTCTGGGTCGTTGCCAAATCCGAATCGCTCCATTCCCGTCTGAAAGAGATCGAGGAACCTAGCCAAGACAAGTTGAGAGCAGCTGGTATGTTCGACATCTGTCTTGGCGACATTGGGCGATCAAGCTACCCGGAGGCAGAGCGGTTGGTTCTTGAGCTGGCGGATGAATGATCATTTGGGAGCTGTTGAAACGATTGATGACAAAAGACGGCTGGATGGAAACCAATGCTTCGAAGATATCTTTTGTACGGACGTTGTCATTTGTGCCTGTCGAGAAATACTTACGAAACATCACATTGGCTTGCATTCTTTGAACCGGATAGCACACACGTTTGGAGATGCGTGCGTATGGGAACTAATAGCAGCCTCGAGTGAGACGCCGATATGTGTCATGAACGAAAACCGGGTCACTGGATGAACCCTGGGATGAATTAATCCATCATTGATTTATTAATACAAAAGAGAAACGCTGAGCAAGGAACGACGAGAAACACCGTATCGGAAAGTGCTAGACCTTCTATCCTTGTCCACGGCTCAGTTTCATGGGACTAAGAAGCTGTGGCAGAATTTCCAAACACTCACCTCACCTGATGAGCAGGCAGATAACTATGCGCACTGTCTATGCGAGCAGTGTGATATATATCATATATGGACCCAAGTAGTGGTCGGAGGGAGCACATGGAACACTAACCTTGCTAGGTGCACTTTTCCCTTGAGTTCTAGAGGGAACTGGAACTTTTGTTTCTCCGTACTTTAGGTCTGAGACGAAATGTTGATAGTCGCATACGACCACATGGCGAAGCTTGCTCTAGTCAGTTGGACCATTGGGCAATACGGCGGGTAACGGTAGACTTCTGCATAGCGATAGCCCTGTCCAGTAACTGAAGGTACGGCGACTGGTACAAGAAAGCGAGCAAGCGCCTTTTCGACCCGTCGCGCTTTTTCGACCCGTCGCGCTTTTTCGACCCGTCGCGCTTTTTCGACCCGTCGCGCTTTTTCGACCCGTCGCGCTTTTTCGACCCGTCGCGCTTTTTCGACCCATCGCGCTTTTTCGACCCGTCG
>JBBPUD010000623.1:0-13537 GCA_038094475.1 Phylloporus aff. rhodophaeus
GTGGCATGTTCTTGTAATGAGCAACGGGGGATGGCTATATAATCCATCAAAAGCAAGTTATCGAGGTCGATGGCAAAATTCTCCGTGTTCCGTCCATTGCCATGTTGATAACTCAAATATATTACTCGATAAAAAAAATTCGGTTTCAGTGGTGTACGAACACATCAATGTGACAGAATTCGGTCAACCATACCCTCAGGGAGCAATCAGCACTCTTTGTCACTGACTCCTTCCTTTCGAGATTACTAGTGTCGCATTCTTGGATTTCTAACCCCTGCGTGCATTTGGTTGAAAGGAATGCCACTGTGGCAGGTGAATGCTAGTAAGTTCATCATCACAGCGTCGAGCTCGACGTATCGAACAATTCACCGTCGCTATTGTTGTATGCGGGACCTCTGCCAAAATGCCTCGAGGTCGAAGCAATGAGCGGGTAAGCATTGACATCGTTTTTCCGAACGCAAGTTTGAGTCAGATCAATCAGGCAGAAACGCGAGATCGACATTTCCCCTAGAGGTCCATGCATGTCTCCTTTCCGATGCCGCAACTATCACAGACCTGATCATGGAACCCATTAATTAATCGCACTGTAGCTCTTCAACGCGTTTTGCACAGATTCCTTCTGGATCTACACGCGTGATTCGGAAGCCGCGACATGTGCGCTATCTCGGGCACGTTTCGCCTCGTGCAAGCATCCATGGGCAACGTGAGTGATCGGTATGTCCACGCCCACCCTAGCGACTAGATCCATCATAGGCTATGCATTTACCACGACGTAGGCATCAGGCTGCAGGGTCCAGAAGATATGAAGGGCGATTCGATCGTACGGGTAGTCACACGACTTCAAGGTCGTGGTGTCGCTGATTATATCAATGAACTTGAATCCTATACATTTTACACTGCGCAATAACTGAAGTGCAGATTTTGAAATTCAGCTGGTCGCACAAACTCACATTGCACATCCGTACAAGTCCTCGATGAACGACGGGCCGCTGGGTAGGTTTGATGTTGAGCATAGCCCTTGAACATTCATTTCTATGAGCAGTTGGCTAGGTGAACACGAGAAACTGTCGCCATCAATACAATGAAATATGCCTACCGTCCGATAGCGACTGTATGTGGCAATGAAGTTCCAGGCAGTAATAAATAACGAATAGATCACAGAGTGATATCCCTAGACGTCATGTGGCACGTTGGAGGGATGAATTGTTTGGTAGACTGGAGTGCCCGTCAACGAGAGTGCGGCAGGGTGCAAACACGTTAGCGCAAAGATGTAACTTTGTAATGACCTGATTATCTCCGTTCTTTCAAAAGACAATCCATTGGTGGATAGATACTCAAAGATGTCAATGCTAGACCGACCTATGAAGATGGGAATGTCGGCACCATGTTCGACGTCAAACGTCTCCCCCAAATGAAAGCAAACTCTTGCCCACTCGCTTGGATTTCTTCTTCGGTACTTTCTCAGCCTTATCACCCTCATTGTCAATGTCGTCTGCCTCCGTGATGATTCGACGTTTAAGCTTATTGGAACTTGTGGCCGCTTTTGTGTTTGAAGATGAAAATGACAAACTGGGCGCAGGCTGTTTCAACCTGGAGACACCCTTCGAAGGCTGTTTTTTGTCCTCCCCTGCTGACTCGCAATCAGACGCGGGGAGAAGTGGGAGACCTTTCTCTGTGCCAAGCGTCCATGAGCATGGTTAAAAGACATAACGCGTGTGAGGAGACCTTTCCGCCTTTCGTTCTCCACATCTCGTTCCGTGAGGTGTTTCCCAGCTTTCAACACGACCACCTGTGGCTTCTCGTCCTCGTCGTCTTCATCGGCGCTGCCAGGGTCTTCGCTTGGGCGCTGTGGAATGGCTGGACGAATAGGGATTGGGGGTCGGCCGGATCCATCATCATAGTACTGTGGTTCGTCGTTGTCTTCGGTCGCTATACCCTTGACCCTGTCATGGAACTTTTGCAAGAATGCGGGAACATGCGACTGGTATTGGAGTCGAGAAGAAAGCTGGTGCCTCGTTGGCTCCTTTGAAGCCATATGTATTATGGGCAACGTTGAAGTTGTCTCGTTCGTGCCTGCCTTTTCCGGAGTGAAGCCATCTCTCTTCTTACCATCACGATGGGCGGTATACCCAAGATGAACGGGGTCTCTCTGGACGCTCTGAATGATGATATCCTCATCTACGTCTTTACTATGCTCTCGATTTCAGAGATCCTTCTCCTTCGGCAGGTAGGATGAATGCATCTTATCAACTTTCTCATGATATCTCATCCTTCCATCCGATAGGTATCCCGACGACTTTATCTCATATCTGAGCGGCACGCCGTTTGGAAGACTGCCTGCACGAATGAGATTCTTGGAGACGGTGTCCCATTTCCAAAACGCCCGCTGATGTCATTTTCTGCCAAGGACCTTGAACGGCAAACTCTGTATGCGTACGGACTCGGACTTAACTGGAGGTCTTCTGCGACAACGCTTCATCGTGTTGCGTCCTCCCCTAGTAGAGTTGGTGCGATAGAAGAGGTCAAGTTCCTTTCTCACCATGGAAAGAGCTGGATCATCACAACTTCTCTTAGTATCTGGTGGACACTCTGTGTTAGGGATTGCAATTCCTTCCAGATAATTGCACAGTGGAGTCCCGGAAAAGCATTGTTCAATGGCATCGCCGTCAACAAGGATGATCAGTCAGATGCAGCGATTGCCGTTTCCGTCCACAAGGGTGGGTGCGTAGTAAATTTTGTTTGGACCATGGAATTCTCACTAAGTTGTGTCTAGCCAACCTTCGGTCGAGATTCTCGCCATTTCTGAAGATGATACGCATGGTATAAAGATTGAACCTCGAAGGACATTGGATACGTCCAGCAAACCAATCGCTCTGGACGGGGACCTTATCGCCTTGTGCGATCACAATTCTGAGACGTTGATACTAAACTGGAGGACGGAAGAGCAGGGGTTGCTAAAGAGTCCAGAGACATGGCAGGTAATAAAATCTTTACGATATTGCTCTTCATCCACTAACTCGCGCTCAGGACAGACCGCTTCATGTCATTTCAACCAACGGGAACGTCCTTGTTGTGAGGGCTCGTTCTGTCTGCATCTTTGATGAGCCCCGGATGGTATTACCGGGAGATAATCTTGATCCCGTCCTGCCTCGCATTTCCAAGTCCTTCGGTTGGGTTGATGGTGTGTCGCTAGCTACGCCACCCCTTCCCCTCAGTTTCTCCCAGCCACCCGTATCATTGCTTGTTCGTACAAAGGGGAACGATCCATGGGTATCGACAGATCAGTTTCGATTTATGGCATTGAACAACGACTTCGACTATACTGGGTCAAATGACTCTCATGATACTGGTGCCCAGCGTGAATCACCATCTCCATTTGATCTGATCACTAGCTTCACGTCCCATCACCGTGGCCCACTGCGATGCAGCGATATGGTCCTTGGCCCTTGCGGAACAGCTGTTTGGATACAGCCCCTGGAGTGGGCTGCAGCTGGTTTGATTGGGGTTGGTAACCTCACGGAGTCCATGCCTGTGCCCGCATCGCGCGAGAGGCTTGTCATCGCCCTCCTTCCGGGTCTACTGAATCGAGACTCGTCGGGAACACAAATCAAGGTCGTTCTTGAAAACGATGGGAATAGGTGGACATGTCTGGACTATGACGAAACGCGGGGCTTGATCGCGTTGGGATCGAGCTTGGGAGAGGTTACTGTCTATCGGTTGTGAAATGAGGCGGAGATGCATGAGATTTGCCCTTGTGGCGTTTGTAGTGACCGGGATGGACTGGCAAAGGTCAGGGCTGTCAAGTTTGACCTCCCTATACTCGCTGAATACTCCTTGCTTTACATCCAACGCAACCCCACGTGTCTATAGTACGTGATATGTCGATCTTCCTCTTATACACAGTTTGAAAACACGATCGGTTGAATCAGCGCAGGATCTCCTTGTCTTACATCTATCTAACACATCGATTCGATCGAAGGTATCGCCTAGCACTCGCTTTAGTGGCGTGATTGCGCGATACTCGAGAACAATTCTCACACATGGGTTTACTATAAAAGCTAGTCTGCAGCCACCATCCTCTTAGATCTAACGCTAGCATGTATTTTTCGCAGTGTTATTGAGATCATTCCTCTCGAAGATATTCAAAGTACCCAGTCGGGCATGCTCTTCACTGACGATCCGGCCAGCTGCAGTATGGTGGGTGGGTCAGGTTATCACAAACGAGTCCTCTTAGCAATCCCCGATCTTCCGGTCGAGATCCGGATGTTGAAAGGGGCGAGAAACAGCTGATGTGTCAGTAAGCATAGGTGGTGCCGATGAGGCGATACCGTTGCCATATTCAGTGTGATGCATCAATGCATCACCGTTGGCACATGGTGCTAGCAGCCGATCGCGGTGGGTACTAGTAGTGCTTCCGCCCCGTTTCAGCTCTGCAGTCGAGTTCGCAAGAGCACATTCACATGCGTACGCCAGTGAGTCGGCAGTGTTGCATGGTCAGCTCGTTGATCGTTTGTAGCATCAGCAGCGAACAGTTACAGATCCGAGTCAACTGGGGTCAAGACCCTGAACGAACAGACCAACGCCATTGCTGCCACGCTCCTTGCGGCGCATGTTGACATGGGTGCCTCGGCCCCACCCTTTTTTTTTCAAGGGCAACAGATCACGACTAGCCCCATGGCGCGTACCATGTGTTAGTTCTATTTTCGGTTTAGTGGTGCATGGTGCCACGTACCCACCTGCATGCACACGGGGACTCGAAGACAGGTAGCTGAGAGGGGATCCGAGACAGATCAAAACTACTTCTTGGCGAGACGAAGCGAGACGAGGTGCTGATAGTTGCATTTCGTCTTGATGCCAGTACAATGACGCCGACAACAGACCGTTTTCAAGCCATGTTCCATGGTGAGATTCATGAGAAAGTGGATGATACAACGTCTGGGCAGACTCGTATTGTAAAGTGAACACTGCCAGGATCGCTGAAGCTTAAGGTTAGAATGAGCTCAGTTGTGTTTGTTCACCCACGACCACCCACTTTTCATAGCCCAAGACATGTCGAGTCTGATCAATGGGTTTTCACATAGGTATATGCAACGCTCAATCAATTACCTGAGGCACCCACAGAACAATTGAAGATTTCCACCAACCTCATTTCGTGCACTCTGGAACAGGAAGGCCATCAAGTTGGTGGATCCACCATCGAACGTGCATAGTAATATCCGGACGCCGGGGGCGCATCATGTAAATGAACGTTGACGGCCGGCGGTGGCAGGTTCATGCACCATGCTGTGTCTGTCGTTCAAGTTGAAACTCGTTGGCTGGGTACCTGTCCCGGTTGACCTGAAACACGCTCGATTAACGACCTCCGCTTTGGTACAAACTATACACACCGAAGGCAAATGCTTGTTGCACATTCCTTTTCGCTTCTTACCACCTTTCCCCCTTAGGATCTCCCTTGCTTTCCTTTCGAGTCTAATTCAAGGTTAAATGAAGACCGGGCTCACACGTACTACAGCAGATGGAGACCGATCGATAACTTGGAACGCCCATAGGTGTAGACCCTCATTGATAAGGTCAGTGGCCCTCGTGTCGCTTGCCCGGGATTAATCTACCCGGGTCCGCATATGCATGTTCCGAATTGAGCTAGAACAACATGTGTTGCGACCGACCACAACATGACCTTGTCACATACAGCAAGCTGAAGCATTAGGTTATACGTCTTCCTCAGAGCACGACGGAACATGAATGATGTGCGATAACATCGCTCACCTTGTCCGCTGCAGACACATGTCTGATCCAAGGCTTGCCGATCTGTACTCTGTGAGTCGCCGCCACGTTCACACGCGACAAGGCAGGATGACCGGCCAATATCAAGTGCCGACACAAAGTTTACCTTGTCCCAAACGGAACGATCAAATGGCTGCATCGCATCGCACCTACCGAGAGTCACCATAGATGCGGCCCATCAGATTCACTTGGGAACACAAATTTCCATGCGACGATGCCCAAGATTTTTTTTTCCGGGCTTTCCCTAAATCGGAGTTAGATCGGTCTGATCTGGCATCGATTAGGAGTTACCCTTTGTGAGAAATTAAAATACAATGATAATGAAATATTTTCATCCTTTTTCAGTCCGGGACCAATAACGCCGCGACATTACTTCTGCATGGAATGGCATTAGCTAACCCACTAGCGATTAAACGGACCCATTGTACACGCATTAATCAAGGGGGTTATCCGTCGCTGGATCACAAAAAGGAGGCGGGAAAATGAAACACAAGGTTTTATCACTGCGTGAAATGAAGTGGAGTAGAATGGAAGGATGCACAGGGCGGCACGACACGGTAGTGCGGCATGTTTCTAAGTGGCCGGGGTGGACGGCGAGCCCTGAATAAGCTTGTGTAGTTATCGAACGGATGGTGTAATAACGTGCAAGGGTTGAGTTCATTCACTCAGACAGCATCCTTGTGGCTGTGAAAGAGGGGAGGATGGCACGTTGAGAGACATTTAGCGCACATAGTATGAGGTTGATGCGTCGGACGATGCTGTAGAGGGACCCGTAAAAACGTGTAGTGGGAAATGTAACGTGATGGGCCTGAAGGAATAGTAGGTGTATACCATACCAGTTATCCGAGGAGCTCGACGCGCGGCGATGTCGTCTGCAGTGTGGGTGCGAGGCATACTTAATCAACCGGCGCTGAGTCTGGTTATTTGAAAACAGGCGACTCTGGATCAAGACCTCGAACGACGGGTTGGGCGACCGCAGTTTCATATACACATCATCAGGGATGCGTGTTGGTGGGCATATGCCAACTTACTCGATCTTTATCGGACATGCCTCACTCGAACAGTTTGTGATTCGGCATAGGAATGACCACGTTGAACACTTTGTGCCTGGCACGAACAATATCCGGGTGATGGCAACGGTGAGTGATGGAAAGGAAACGGATGGCTCAGGGCCACGTACTAGCGTGCCACCAGGGTTTTCTATACAGGGCGTCGTGGGTAAGCGGGGAATACCGTTTTACATTTTCTGAAGAACTAAAAACGTCAGTGGGCAAGCACGCCACCGAGAACAGAAGAGGAAGTGACGGGCGAACGGCCTAAAGAGGTGCCCGTTCTGATTTATTCGCTACAACAAATGGACCAGTTGAGAGTCAAGGCTGGAGGGACAGCATCGACAGGGTTTCCGGTAATGACAAGTGAAAACCAAAAGGTGTGAGACACACAACCTACGGCACCGACACGTCTCGAGTACGTCAAAATTACGATTAGTACATACGATCGTGAGACGGCAAATCAAAGCCACCTTAATGAAGGTAATCTTATTACCGTGCAAAGTCGCAGGAAAGCTGTGACCCGCCGTAGAAGAATGAACGTTAGCTCGCGAAGGGCATCAAAGGCATGTTCAACACCCCACGGCTCGGATCATAATAAAGCTGTCGTGTGTGGCCGTTGACCAGAGAGAACGGCGGGTGCCGACGAGTGCGGGAGATCGAAGATGCGATGACCGCGCGATCTGAAAGGGAATAGAGATTGGGATTGAGTCTTTCGCGGACATAGAAGAGAGGAAGAGTGAGAGCTCATGTGAACAAAGTTGAGATAAGAGAGATGAACGTGCAGGACGACACGTGTATGCAGACGGGTTTGCCGTGGTGTCCGAGTTATGGATGCACCCGCACTCGACTGCGGCGTGTGCACGAGGGAAAAGTGACTGAATCGAGATCCAAATGCGGCATGACACGTGAAAGTCAGCCGCCGTATCGGAGATAAATCTAGCGGAAGACTGCGTTTTTTACGGCAATCCGGGGTGCCACGGTGCCTCGATTGGGAAATACAAAAGAATCCATAAAAGGAAAGATGGATCGAATGGGATCGAATAGAGCGCAGGTCGAGTAGAGAGCGCATGCATGCGAGGGCGTGGAAGGTGTGATTGATGATGATTTGGGGTGAGCTGGAATGCGTGCCAGGGGGTGCGCATGGGGTCCCGGTCTGGATCTTGTGGGTAGAGGGGAGATGACGCGATATTCATCCGAGACGGACAGCCACAGCAGTGGGTTATCCTCTTATACTCGATGCGGGCGAACGAGGACCCATCGCCATACGAGAATTCCGGGGGACAGACTTGTTCAAGGTACGTCGTCTTCCGCGCCAAGCTGGCTGAGCCAGAACTGCATGGGATCGGTAAAATCGGGAAATCTGAGTTATTACCAGATTCAGTGCGTGGGAAGATACACGACGCAGATTTGCATCGTGCCAGCGGGTGCAAGTGAGATCCGTCGCCATCGGGAGATACGGCACGGTCACCCATTCCTTTCCTAGCCCATACTCTTCCCCTCCTCAGCTATCCACTGCAGCAAGTGCAAGCTGATCGTCGCGCCCCTTTTCTTTCTTTTTCTTCTTTCTTTCCTCTTCCTTTTCTCCTTTTCATCCCCATCAGTTCGGCTGTTGTCTTTTTTTTTTCTCATCCCCCGCTCGCCAGGTTCGCATTTCTATTTCGCTTGCCAACTTGGGGTGCGCTCAGAACTTTCTTCTCTCAGTCAGCTTGGAGATCTACATCGCAGTGCGCCGCCATCGAGTCATCGGCGATATCTCGTTTCCATTCAACGTGATTTTACTTGCTACGCTAACACCGTCTCCTCCGTACAATGGCCTCTTCGCATGCTCACCATGCCCATGCCCATCGCTATCCCCCGCACACAAACCCCCACCCAAATTCAAATCCACCCTCCCACGTGCCCTCCAACGATTTTCGGCTTCCCCCGCTCAAGAGCCTCAATTTTCAGTTTCGGCCTCTCCAGCAGCACGACGCGCATCCCGGTCCCGACCAGCCTGCCTATACCGTCGAGGTACCCCAAGACGTGAGCCCGTCGACGCCCACTCATCAAGCTCCCCCTGCCCCTGCTCCCGCTGCCTCGCCGCAGGCCGCCAATGGCGCGTCCTTTTCAGCCTTTGGTTACCCGACACCCACGCCAACATCGGCCCCTGCCTACGTTCACCGACATCCGTTTGCGTATCAGGGACAGCCCTCGTCCCAGAGCCAGCAGCACGACCATGACGCATCTACTTGGCAACAACAGCATCCGCACGGCACAAACACGTCCACCTCAGCTCACTCCCAAACACCGTCTCAGGTACATGCACAAGTCCCTCCCAGCCAAACTTCGTCCTTCGCGCGCACTACTCCCCTCGTGCCGACTACCGTCGATCCTCCAACTACCGCACCTTCCCGTACAGCCCCCGCTTTTACTGCACCTCCCAAACATCGGTCTACTTATCCCCCTCCGTCCCCATACACACCAAACGCGTCCCATCCATACAATTCTCCCTATCCTTCTTCCGCCTCTACTTCTACCCCATACACCCCATACAACACTTCTCCCGCTTACACGAACACGACGTCTCCCACATTCAGTCCTTCTACCTCCCCATCTTACACGTCTGCTCCTCATGCTAATACTGCCCATCCGTACCCTTCCCACAATGCATATCCGACTCCTACCTCCGCTTACCCCCATCCCCCCCCCTCCCCCACTCCAACGCCGACTCAGCCGCAGCCGCCCGCACATGCGTCACCTCATTACGTCCCGCCGCCTCCTTCCGCATCAACATATGGTTTCAATGATAGTAGGTCCGGCGCAACCTATGACACCCAAGGTCTAGCACATCCTGTTCGTGGACAACCACAAGTTCAGGACACTCGGTACGTAATATCATGCCTCCAACATATCCTCGTCCTCATCAGTTCTTAGCAGCTCGCGCATTTCAATCTCAGATCGTGCTCGGTACGCCAACACACAACCCAAAGTTGCCGATGCACATATAGACTCACGTCATGAAATGTACCCTCACCATACTGCCCCCGCTGCTGTAGCCGCTTCCGCCGCTATCGATCCAAGACACCAGCAATCGTACCCGCAACACGAGAACCGTCCTGCGTATTCCCATCAAGGAGACTCTTCCAGACCGGGGACGTCATATACCCAAGCACAACCTCCCCCGCATCTTCCACCCCAGTCCCACTCCGAAGTAGCTCGTCCTTACGCCTCAGAGACTCGTGCAAGCGCATATAATCAGGGTTCAAAATATACATATCCGCCATCGCATGCTCCTGAGCCTACAACACGTGCAACAGCTGGCTACGTTCAAGATCGAGTTACTTATCCTGCAGAAGGCCCGACGCGCCTTCCGCTTGCACAGGACTCGCGTGCTGGTTATTCGCACGTGCAAGAATCACACAGCAGTGGCAGGGCAGGAAGTGGGCCATATATCGCAGAGGTGAAGCAACCATCCGGATATGTGCCCAGTCAGGACGCGAGACATTCGTACGCCCCTTCTGAAGCATCTGGTGTACCATCGTCCTATGTTTCAGCAGAGCAAAGGCATGGACCGCCCGCTCCTCCTCAATATGTCCCCAGTAATGCGGGTCAGCGGCCCTCATTCGGCGACTCGCGTTCTACTGGTACGTATCCAGTCTGCAACGACGGAGGCTCGAGAGATGGTTACACTGGTCCCGACTCCGTTTCGGTTCCAGCAGTCGTACCCTCGCAGCGTCCATCGCCGACACACCCACCTTCACAGCATCAGCTCACCCGACAACCCCATAACTACTCGTCGAACCTGTCCTCGTATACCCAGCATGCAGCACCTAGTTATAGTGGTTCTCCGACGTCTAATGCACAGCATGCTTCTGGTGTTGTACCACCACACCCACACCCACAATCGCAGTCTTATAACCCGCCGCAACCTACGTCGCATCCATTACATTCGTCTCACTTATCTCAACCTTCACAAAATCCTCAACCACCACCTTCATCGCATCCATCCGTCCAAAATATTCATTCTGCGCATCCAACGCAGGCTCAACAACCATCGCACCCAGTTTCTCATTCGCACCCATCGCAGCAAGTGCATCATCCCGAGGTGCCGCGTCCTGCGTATGTTTCTCCAGCTGAGACCATGCATGCGAGAGAATCTCGATTCCCTCTCAGTACCATAGCCGAAGGTGAACGTGAACGTGAGCGCGAGAGGGAGAGAGAGCGAGAGCACGAGAGGGAACGCGAACGAGAAAGGGAACGCGAGCGGGAGCGGGAGAATCAGCGGGAACGCGAACGAGAAAGTCAAAGAGAGAGGGAAAAGGAACGCGAACGGCAAGCAGAGCTAAGAGAGAAAGAACAAAAGGAGAGAGAACGTGACCGAGAACGGGAAGGTGTCATGCACGAGGTGTTGAAACATTGTACAGTGTTATACGATTTCGCGACTCGCTATGGTAAGTGAGCGTCCATTCACTGATCTGGTCCCCTTTCCCCGTCTGAGCGTCTCTGACGTTCCTGGTGTGCGCAGCACATTTACAGTTATCAACGCCTCTCGTGCAACCTTCCGCGGAGGAGCTCGCGGAGATGACCCATCATGCTCAAGAAGTTGTTCGTCTTCTCGAGTCCTTGCGATCATCCTCTTCAGGCAAATTGGCAAATGCATCTGTTGCATCACTATCGTCGTCTACTTTAGCCCCCGGGACCGTGTCCCATTCGTCTATCACATCTGCATTTGGTGACCGAACGAATTCACATCCGGTACTGAACCCTGGTGGTTCGTCAGGTGGTGCACCGATCGATCTGGACGCGCGTGCGCCGAAACGTCCCTGGGAAGAGACACAAGGATCCAGCACCCTCCCTCACGTTTCTCAATTGCAGCTCTCTAACGCATCCGCTGGCACAGGTCAGGCAGGTGGACAGAGTGCGGCAGAACGAAGTGCTGCTGAGAAAGATATGGAGATTATTCGTACCAAGCGCGCGCTCACGACGAGCTTGGCCGCTGCAGCTGCGGCGGCTGGGGGCACTGGTTCTGTGACAGGCGCTGTTGGGGGCGCCGTCGGTGCAGGCAAAAACAAGTACAGAAAGAGAAGCGTAAGCGTTTTGTCATTTGTTTCAGGGCATCGTTAAACGGACTTGTACTACTAGCGCGCAACACCGCCTGGCAAGTGTCATTCATGTAACATTAGAGAAACGCCAGAGTGGCGACGGGGTCCGGATGGTGCCCGGACGTTGTGTAATGCTTGTGGTCTTCGTGCGTTTTACCCTCTTGTGTGTTGAGCGCCCTTCGAGTTTTTTTTTCTAGATTATGCCAAGCTAGTGCGTAAACGTGATAAAGCTCTGGCCGCAGAAGGCGGCTCTGCAGTAGCGATGCGCATAGACATGGACACGCTCCGTGCCTCTGCTCGCGCTGCAGAGAGCGAAAAGGCTGCCCGAGCTGCCGCAAACGGTTCGCATGCCGGTGGAAGCTCTGCAAGTGGCTCGAATGAGAACGCGGACATGGACAAAATGAGTGTCCACACGAGCTCGTTTCAGATCATGCCGATGAGTATGAGCATAGACACTGAGTCAGGATCAGGACAAGGATCGTCCCAGACGCAGCAGACGCAAAGTCAGGCGCAGTCGCAGTCGCTGACCCAACCATCCCAAGGACAAGCCTCGCAATCACTGCAAAACCCACCACCGCCTTCGAGTTCTGGGACGCCGCATGTCCACGTTCATGGGGGCCAAGCTCACCCATTGCCCTCTTCCCATTCTCTCGGGGCGCAGGGAAACGCGCATTTTTCCCACTCGCACGGGACCCAAGGGCGTACACATCCGGGGCCACCACCACCACCATGGGCGGGCAAAGCATACGGACCAGAGATGCAGCACCCCCAACAGTCGTTCATCCGGACCTCGCACTCAGTCTCGAGCGGGGCGTCGCCGCCTTGAAGGCCGAGAATCAGGACGAGAGTGGAGGGACGTGTCTTGTCTCTAAAAAGGATTCTCTTCTTGCTGGCCCCATGCCACATGTGATCATCGCATACCTTGACCTATTTTTCCTCAAAAGACTATTCTCGATTCCGTTCCTTCATGTTTTTTTTTCTTGTATACACATACGCATATGCACGCAATGCTGTTTACTTTTACCTAATGATGTAAACCGACCGTAGATACGAGTCAACCAACCCTACAATGTTTCGTTCCGTCCTTTTTTTGTTTGGCATCCTGATTCTCTTTCACATTCATTTCCTCCTTTTTTGAGGGAGGGGTTACGATAATGATCTTGCAAGTGTGTATCCACTTTTCATCGGTTCGTTGTTTTCTCTATGTATCTTTATAGTGACGTCTCCGTCATTTTTCACTTCAAAACAAAAATTGATATGCAGCCAACATTACCGCGATGTAATGCTGATACATCAGGAAACCTAACACCCAGCTACCGAGACTTCTCGGCAATTCTCGTTGCTATCGGTGCCAATTGCTCTTCGGGTACTATTTTGGAGCTAGGCGGCAATGTAGTTGAGTCACGAAAGATAAAATAGAGAGCATAAGATGAAATAGGTGAACTAGGGATAATATACAATGGTAATATGTCTACTTTTGGTAACTACATCTTGTTGCTCCCGATACACTTGTAGCGTGCTTCGGGTCGTTAGTGAATCAGCGCCGAGCCAACAATGCTGCAAGGTGAACAAAGTGAGCTACAATAGGGGATGGTTACCACACTGCGGGCGGCACAAACG
>JBBPUD010000624.1:0-13512 GCA_038094475.1 Phylloporus aff. rhodophaeus
AGCATACAAACTAAAATTAGATTGAAAGTGGAGAGGTATTCATCCAGTTTTCAATGAATATCTCCTAGTTCCATATAAGAAAGGAAAATATCCCTCTCAACAAAAACAACCACCACCTCTCCCTGACATTATTCAAGGATACAAAAAACAAGAGATAGAAGAAATCCTTGCTTCTCATGAAAGACACAATAAAATAGAGTACTTGGTATCTTGGAAGAATTTTCTACAAGAAGAAAACAAATGGATTTCTGAATCCAAACTCTCTCACACCAAAGAAGCAGTTGCTTCTTTCCACTATTATCATCCTATAGCCCCTCACCTTACTAAAACCATGAAACTCAGATACAATGCGTCTGAACCTGAACTTTCTTGCACATGTCCTGTTTTCAAATGGGCCAATATTCCCATTCCTTCTTCATCCCTTTTTACCTCTGAAGATCCTATCATGATATGTTCAACCAATTTCCTAATTCCTACTTTGAGATACCTCCTGTGGACAGCCAAGCTTGAAAAGGGAGTAATGTTATAACTAGTCTTTTTTTCTTCACATCTTCACACACCCAGAACATTCTAGACTATGATGTAGCTATGACATAGTGTCTCATGGATGCAGCATGTGATCATGTGTGCACAGCATCCTAGTAGTATATAAGTAGGGACATCCTGTGTTACAGGACGTATTTTCGCCCTTCTCTACGAAGTCTATCACACTCACGTTTGCCCTTATCAGCTAGTCTGATCAGGAGATATGCCCTTATCTCTTCTCATCTTATCTTATCAGGGAGTCACAGCCAGATTAGATCGTAAGTGCTGGCCTTGATCACGGACTCCTCTAGACTTCTATGACATCACTATGACATCATGGGCTGGACCCTCTTTCACACCTTCACGATTTACCCATGCCTCAACCATATGTTTCTCAAACATGTTTCACCATGCTTCTCTTCCATTCCAGCCACAGCCTTTATGATACACACTTCATCCTTATGTTTCAGGGTATAGAGTAGATCCTTATATGGACAGATTGTTAGATATGGTCATAACATGTACATACATTATAGGTAGTATATAAAGACCCAAGGACCCAGCGCTGGTTTCTCCAGTCTGGTTCTCTTGGAGATTTCCCTTGAGCCATTCCCACCTTTCCCACGAGTCCTAAGGATCTAGTGCAACCTAGTCAGAGCCCTAGTGGTTCAAGGTTGTTTCATCCTGTCGTAGTTTCCCCAGTCTTGGAATAGCTCTTCATTGCTCTGAGCAATCACTTACTTTAAGTGGCTTTGGGTAATCCTCTTTGGTTTGTTCCTAACACAAGGTAAAAAGCTCATTCAGCACTGTGCTGACATTGCCACCATATTTTTTGTGGATAGGAAGGATGATCTGGCATCCACAACCAAGGATATCAAGTCAAGAATTGAGTTAATGTGTAAGTCTAAAATTACCTTGATTGTTGTTCTGGCTTATCTGACTATTTTAAGCTTGAAGTCAATCTATCATACCTACAAGGCCCAGCTTGGAGAGACAAGGCATGGTCTTGTCATGGCAGGATCTGTCTCAGATATTTGAGAGGGTAGTGAGATGGCTAATGTATGGGGTAAGTTCACCATTATTGTATATGTTTGTGTATAACACTAAATGGTTATAGAAACCATTAAGAGGAAATTTCCTTGGTATTGCTGCATGGCTAATTTGATTGGTGGAAATCCCAATCACTCCCATAAGGCTGTTTCAAATTGTCAGGACCAGTTACTCCAGTCACTTCAGATTCTAGGATTGTGGATGTATAGGGCTCTGTAGATACTCAGTAGTCACTAAAGAAAGGTAACTAAAGGTACTATGGTGCGATGTACCAAGGATTAGGTAATCAAACATACCAAATATGGACATAAATTCAAACACTTCCCCTCAAGCATGTAGCTGGGAGGCGAAAATGCTTGCCTATGAAGGTAGCAAATGAAAAGAATAAAAGAATAAAAATATACCCATGTAAAGGTTATGTATAAGTTGTCCGAGGTAGTCCGTATATGCGTCCGTGTCGAGTCGCGTTGCGTTGCGCTCGCATAACTGCCTAATCGGGTAAGTCGCGGCTACTTGCCTCTATCGCGCTCGCGCTCCTCGGGTTTCAGCATCTATGCGCAGGCATGTAGCCCTCGTTTATGGTCTTCTATTGACCTTTATAGTTCATATACAATGCGTTCGAAGAGTCCGGAATGGTCGCATCGCCGTTCGGCTCGGTAGGTCGGCCGTCATCTGACTGACTTACATAGGTCCGGCTTTAGTCGTCCACGTCGACGCGGTGGATTAGGCAGCGTGTGGGATCGTTGAGAGTGGTTGTGAGATGGTTTGGGTGGCCCAGGTACGTGCCTTGTTGGTCGCTCGTCGAGTCGGCGCTGACTTGTGTCGCGTTCAGCTAGCGACTTCGTTTCGACTCGTTTCGAGTCGTGGCGTGCACCGCTCGTTGCGCCATTCATCCGGCATCGTTCCACATCGGTTTCATCTCCATCCGCAGCATTTCAACGCGTTTCGGCGCCTTCTTCCCGCATTGCCCGCCTTTCTTCGTCACTGACCCTGTGTCTCGAATCTGTGCGTTCATTTCGACTTCGCGCATGCTGGCGCCGGTTTCGGGACATAGTAGGATGCTGTGGGTGCCGATGGTGTCGCCTGGTGCGTCCACTTTGTCATCCGGATCGCGTTGGCTGACTTTCCGCTCTAGGTCACCTATTGGTTCTATTTGGCGACATTGCACGCTGGTTTCGCTGTAGCGCGTAGTTTCGGCATGGTGGGCGTGTTCGTGGCGTCCAGGTGAGTCGATTGGACCGTACGTTTCGTAGTCCGGGCCGTTGTAGTCGCCGAGAGGATTTATTGGTGAGTAGGCTGTTACTGCTCGCTCTACCAGTTCGCTGACGTGCTCTGGCGCTTTGCGTAGCTTCGTCAGCGTGTTCCCAACATCCTCGGCACTCCCTGGCTCTCTCGACACGACCGCTTTGACTCCCCGGTCAACCGTTTCGACAGTGTCTATGCCTGGTGAGTCTTCTTCGACCATTCGCTCTAACCATTCGGTGAGCTGGTATACTGACGTGCTCATCGCCATTTTAGGTCGATTTCGAGTATCCTCATCGCTATCTATCGCCGCCACTTCGTCTGCTTCAAGTCCGGAGCCATTGAGCTCGCGCTTCGCAGATCCACTGTACTCCCCCTCGAGCTCGAGGCTCTGAGGGATCTCCGGTCGCGTTATGGGCGTATCGGGTGGCTCTGGGGGTATGAGTGGGGCCATAGGTGCGTCGCCATGGCTTGATACCGTTTGCTGACCGCTTAGTTCAGCTCCCTTGGTCGGTCGCGCGCATACCGCTGCGCTGTCACCTTCGACCTCGGTCCTGGCGCGCTCCCCCTCAATTTGAGCATTCAGGCGCTCTCCCTTGTCCTCCTCGTCGTCACTTCCTGCATCCGCGTTTCGCTGCGTGACGCTCTCGTTCGGTTCATCGACGGTATCGCCGCCGGTTTCGACCTCTATCACGACGGGTCTGTGCGCTTCGTCGCATTGGCCTTGTGCGCTCTCCTCTGCGCTGTCCGGTGGTAAGGTGGGTCCATCCGGTTCATTTTCTTCACCTCCGCGTAAGTTTGCCACTCGCTGATCCTCGTCCGACTCCCTCGCCTGGCCCTCGTTGCCGCTTTGGTCCCCGGCCTGTTCCCTCGCGCTCTCAGTTGCGTTGGGCGGCTCTGTGGGTGCATCTGGATGAAGTTCATCGTCACCCGTTGCGTCCGCAGGGTCTTCCGGCGTTCTCGTTGGGTGGTCGCCATGGAGGTAGTGGTCGCGTGTAGTGGTATGCGGTAGTGGTTGTTGATGGTCGCGCGTTGCGCCGCATGCGCTCGCGCTGTACTTCGACCGACTTGGCATGTCATCGGTAGATGGGGGTTGTTCGCCGTAGGTGTTAGGCTCGGCGGTCATGCGGTCATGTGTCGGGTTGGTGGTGTATGCGGTGTGGTCTGAGTCTCCGTTATCCAGATTCGCTCTTCCGCTCTCCTGCTCACTCGCGTCCGACGTCTCTGCCGTTTCGACGGAATTGACTTCTTCGTCGAGGTCTCCGGTCCACTTGGCATGCGGCCGGTCTGGTATGATGTGCGATATGTCCGCTGGCGTAGTAGGCCTTGCGCATATTGCGTGCGGGTTCGCGATGTCAGCGGTCTTGTTGACGACCTGCTGGATTGCCGTTTCGGCTTGGTGGGGCTGCGTCGTGGCTGCGCAGTGGACATCCGTGGCCGCGTGTTCGCTATCCATGCCGCTCGCTGTAGTTGCGAGGCTTACGCTGGCTTCGCTAGCCTTCCCGACGTTGTCGACTACCGTTCGGGGTTGGGGCTGGACTATGACTGCGCGGTGGTCTTCCGTGGCCGTGCTTCTGCCATTTTTCGTCCTTCTTGCCCTTGGGTGTCTTTTCAACCCTCTCTCCCACTCTTCCCTGGCCTTTTCTCCTGGTCTCCTTCGGCGTTCGACGCGTATGGTCATGACGGTCTTCAACAGTGGTGCGTTGCGCAGCCACTTGAGGTGTCGCGCAAGTTTGGTTGTCGACTAAGCGTAGTGTAGGTAGTCGCGCGCGTACGGTAGACTTGTCGAAGCGTTCCGTTAGATATTTCCATTGTTCGTGCGCCGTTTTGAGATGAATCAGGTGGATGGAAATTGAGTCTGGCAGGATGATGCATATAGTCAAGTCTTCAAGCTGGTCGTCTGGGTCCGAGACTGTTCCGTCGAGGTAGTTCCCAAGGTTTTCGGCCTCGACTGCGCTCTCGACCTTCTCGTGCCATTCTGACCAATTTTTCCCGTCTGGTCTCAGTTCCGGTATGTCGGCCATTTGAAGAGTAGCGCTGCTAGCAAGGAAGTGAGTAACATCTCTCTCTAAAGGGTATTTCAACACGCCAAACGACCTGCATTTTATAGCGCTGCCTTAGCGGGATACCACCCAGCAGCAGACTAAGCGATCACATATTTCTCTAGTATGGATAGCAAACTTGAGTTTTCGATCGCGCTAAATTGACAAACCGTCTTGAGATGCCACATACCCGTCATTATAATAACCGTTGGACTAGTACGCGAGTTGACATGTCCGACCTGAAGTAAAATGATAAGCGAAATTCGTCCGGTTGTCGTACTCCCTTGTCCCGCTTGCCTTCCAAGGAGGACATCCTCAGTCCTAGTCCCTTCCACTGGGCTTGAATTCAACCCGACCGTTTTCCATATTTCAGCAATTCATGATACTCGACCCGAAACGTCGGGTGCACAACTTTAAGACATGTTATGTACGTAGTTGGCACACATCCACAAGTATTCTGCAGTAATGAGTCACTTCATCATGAACAAGGTATCAAGTGAGCCATATCTTCATATAATCAAGACCTGCTCTCTGCACAACATAGACTGTCGGATCGTCTTTACCACTCTTAGTGATCAGATCCGAGGTATGGAATGCATCACCCTCGTAAATAGGCTGCCTGGTTGTGTTAGCCTTGTTGAGGCCGTCGGCAGAAACAGTGGCCTCCCGCCATGGGTCGCCTGGAGTATTTTGTGAGCATAAATTACGGGAAGTAGAGGTTTGAAGCGTACGAAGACCGTTGGCAAAGAATAATCTGTCCACATTGACATCCCAGCCTCTGTACTTGCTATCCACTCTCTCGACGGACGGCGATGGTGGTGAAGAGAACTTATCCGGGAACATATTCACGCATTGTCTCTAGTAAGCACGGTAAGGTCCTACTTTTACGAGGGCACGAAGAGACATACCTCATCATAAATGGGCTGTATGATACGACTCACGATCGCAGGTTGGTCCAAGGGAGGGCCGACAACATAAGCTCCAATCTCATTGCAGACCATCCATAACCACGACCGGTTGGAATTGTTTACGGCAGTGCTCGTCCAATAGGGTTCATTGACATCATACGTTCCGAGGCAGGTCCTGCACGTGGAATCAAGATGCATTTCTATTAGCATCCTGAGCACAACTCAATCACCAACTTACTCTATATCTGCGCTGCCACACACTGGAAGGATATGGGAGCAATTTCAGCACCATCACTTCTCAAGTCGACTATTCTCCCCAATGACTTACCATATGAATAATATGTATTATTCCAGAACGAACCCCAGGCCTTGATAGTATGTTCAAGGCCCCACCCAATCGGAGGTGCGTTCACACCATCCTTCACCTCCAGTGCATCACAAAAACGAAAGAACATGGCACCAGGGCCAACGAACGGCTGTAGCTCTTGCCAATCGAACAGGTTTATCTGGACTGGACTCGCATGTTGTCCTATGAATACATCGGCTCGAGGAAACGGAGAAAGGACTCACGAGCGGCGGCAAAGTCGTCGGTATGTGAGAGAGGGCCAAGTCCAAAAGTGTCCTTTAGATCCTTGATGGCGGCCGTGTTATTCTCAGCGTAGATTTGATCGAGATATGTAATGACGGCTTGAATGTCAGAAGAGCAGTTCTGTGGCATGTATTCACGAATAGGCGTGAAGTAAGCATAGTAGTCGCTGTGTAAATTGAAGACAGATCAGAGCTAGGTGAAGATAACATTCGGAATTCTTGGAATGAACGCACGTCATCGCCTCCACAACAGCTGACGATGCGTAGCCTGCACGAAAGATACCAGGTTTGCTGTTCACAGTGGATCAATTGATCTATGCATTGTCGAATCACGGATAACGTACTTGACCATTGTCCAGCTTACCAGCGCACCTATTACCGCTCTACTTGACTGGTTTTATCTCCATTTACGCGGCACTCACCACCATAACTTCCACCGATCAATACCCATGGAGTAGTATCGGGTTTCACATTATTGCCATCGGGCATAGGAAGGTCGGCGTTCTGCGCAAAGTGGGCCAAATCGTCGATTGCTTGCTGGATCGTGAGCAACTTGAGGTTCTGTGAGGAGAGGTCAGGATATGGATTTGAGAACCCAAAGAAACGGTGCTCGATGAGGATTGCCGCCCCATGTTGTTGTTGTGCGATCAAGCCGTTGATAGTTTTATTTGTAATGTATCCTTTATATCCTAAAATTACATCATAGGGTTGTGAGAAGAGTACGGTATCTGAGACGCATACCATCGGCGTTGACCTCCCCTGGAGTCATGAGTACGATGGGACCACCTAAGTACATGAAACTGAACATATTGACTCCCAAGAGAGAAGAATGAAGATACCGTTCTGGTAATATTCCCAGTTCATCCAGTATCGTTGCCGGAAAGTGCCAAGACCAGGATTGTTATGATCGATGAGTTGATCAAAGTAGTACACGGTGCTGAGCGGGGGGAGAGCTGTTCCATTCGGGCTCACGACTACACGCTCAGGTGCGTCAATTTTGGGGATCTGGGGTCTCCCGCGTAGCATAGCCTGCTGAATCGCAGCATCTGCAAACGAGATAGAGAGTAATGCTCCTAGCAAGGTAGCAAGTACCATCTCTTTCTGGAGGGGGAACATGCTTAGTAGTCAACCAAGCTCTTATACTAAACGGGCACATGGGAAGGTTTAATACCGCACATGTACTAATGAAATAGTGTCAATGATACTTCCCATAATAAGATCCATGGTACGTTGTCACCAAGGCTGTAGGAAAGCTCTCACCTAATATATCTCACAAAGAACCCCTCCAAACGATTCTTTGCCGCACTCTCCCCTCACAACCGCGCAGACTGGTGGGAGCGCACCCCCATGATGCGGGATATATTACACATTTAGTTCGTTCTCTGATTCTGCCACCAGCAGGTAATTATGGCAATGAGTGGGTCTGAATCCCATCCGCTGTGGACAAAGTTAGTACTTGGACCAACCGGGAAATATCTAAATCACCGAGAGATCATAATCGTGGGCAACAATAGCACTCTTCTCTGATGGTAACTTTGGCCCGCTGCATCTAAAAATGTTCAGAATGTTTAAACGTGAAAACAAGTCAACAAGTTGCTGCCAGTACATACTGGCCAGGTCATGTGACTTGTATAGTCCAAGTTTTTGACAGTCACCATTCTGCTCCGAGCAAGGTATGTAACCCTTGTAACATCAACGTTGGTTGGAAAGTTCACAGAGAGTCTAGTTCTAGATAGCGCCCAACGTCTTCCGATCACGGTTCCCGGAACTAAGTATACGCCACCTGAGTTCCCTCCGCACTCACGATGAACGCATGAACATTTACGGATGGCCCAAGTAAGACTGGACTAGTTTCTGGTTTAGCGCGGCGTTTAAACCGATCTCTCCGTCGTGGGTTGATGTGCTTGCCAATCCGAGGTTGGCTTGGCCTCGTGCCCTCCACGCACCCGCCACTCCACTGATCAGTAAGATTTTTATGTACACACCAACGTCGAAGGATTGCTAACCCTTTGTTAGTAGTCGGATATCTCCGCCCTACGACAACTTTACCGATTAGCCATCCAAACATCCCAAAAGAATGCATCGGTAATCCAACAAACGTTTTCCGCAGCCCTTTACTTACTTGCCCCCAATGGCGTCCTATGGGTTGACTAGGAGAGGTCTTAGACTGCTTGGAACCCTGCTATTGTCCTCCGTTGGATTGCTTGTTTACATTCGCTGGCACGACATCCTACTCGCGTTTCTCGGCCCTCGGCTTCCTCCGCTATACCAGAAAGTAAGAACAAGGGAGCAGTCGCTGCCACACTACAAAGAATATGAACACAAGGATGTGAAATACTTCTTTGCTGCGAACCATGCGCATAGTAAGTCTGGGAATGTTGGGGTGCATGACGCCCTCTTCACGCATCGTTCTAGGTTCAGGTTGGGGTAACGTCATGCAAGACTTTGTCATGATGGGTTTACTTGCCCATACCACCAATCGATCGTGAGTACCTCATATTACGCCGTCTTTCTTTCCCCGACCACGTTGCGGGCACCTGATATCTTCTTCACGTGCTGTAAAGTTTTGTGTTTGATGACTACGTTTGGAACCCGAACGGTTCACTTTACTCAGAATTTAATGGAAAGTTAATCCCATCGCGTATACCTCTCTCTGCTCTCCTGGGTGGTAAGCATTGTCCGCGTTATTTCCGGTTTGGCTTTGCGAACTCATTCCCGTCAAAGGTCCCATGGTCGGCGGGTCGTGGCCAGCTGGTGACGATACTCCTCTCTCGGTTTCCAAAGAGTTTTTCCGTAAAGTTTGTCCAAATCCAACGATCTTGCGGGTGTCGGATATCAACACCGATGAAATGCGGTTTAGTGACGATGTCCCAGCTGCCTACGTCTTCGAAAAATGGGTGGAAACCATCAACGCAGTCGAAGATCCATGCCTCATGATAGACCCTAATAGCAATCAGATATTTGAAATTTGGTGCGTTGCTACGATCCTCGGCGTGTCACAGCGCTTTAATCCCATTTGGATCCTAAAACAGGATCCTTGGGAACAAGAAGCGGATGTTGTCCATTTGGCCATACTTGTCAAAATCACCGGTCTCTATGCACTGGGGATGGTCATTTCTCATCCACGATGCCTACAAGAAGAACCAGCATCTTTTTGACCCGACGAGAATGAATTTTTTCTCAAGCATCTTCAATTCTCAAGAGGGATCCAAGCCCTCTCCCATCCCTGGGCTGCTTGCGATTCACATTCGCCGAGGGGACTTTAAAGACCATTGCGAGCATCTCAGCAAGTGGTCGGCAGAATGGAACGCGTTCAATTCGTTCTCTGAATTCCGTGATACGTTCGTACCGCCAAATGGTGGTGGCGGAGGCGAGACCTCAGAGGAGAATACGAAGGAATACATCCGGCATTGCTATCCGTCGATCGAACAGATTGTGGAGAAGGTCAGGGAAGTCCGCATGGCAGCCTCGGATCCTCCACGGTATTTGTACATCATGACGAACGGACAGAGACCATGGGTGGAAGAACTGAAATCTGCTCTCACGCATGACATGAGCTGGGACCAAGTTGCCAGCAGTCGGGATTTGCAGATCACATGGGAACAGAAATTTGTTGCACAGTGCTTGGACATGTATGTCGCACAGCGGGCTCAAGTATTTATTGGGAATGGGGTGAGTGCGCTGCTTTCCCCATAACAACTCTCATGCTAAACCCGATATGATAAGTGGTCCAGTCTGACGTCCAACGTCGTTATGTTACGCATGGCGCAACGACTTGACCCAGAAACAAATAGGTTCTGGTGATAGTAATGCGTTGTGGCGAACACTATGTACGCTCTCGACCATGGAGGGACAAGGTAGATCACTAAGAAGTCATTCTGTTCCGTTAGCGACCACTGTTGGTGCATGTCGAAGTAGTGGCCACCGCCTCACCAACATTGTCATATGAGTGTCCAAACCTGTGCTAGTCGAACCTTCTTCGCAGATTGGGGACAATTGCCAAGGAATAAAACTGGTCAGGTGCACGGAGACCAATGAGATGGCTTGCTTGATTACGACAAAGTTTCATCCCGCTGTAGGAAGGGTTCTGTAAACGTAAAAGAAAAGCGGCAGAAGGCATCGCGAGCAGAATTTTGCGCAGAGCGAATAGTTTGTGCAGGGGAGAGCAAGAGCGGACATATTTGAAGCTGGCCACTCGAATCTGCTACACAACAGTCGTTCAATCGTCATTTTTACCATCGTCTCGTATGCCGTTTGCTGGTCCCAGATCACCACGTGCCCAACCTTTTGGTGACGCGGAGCAATGCCAATCAAGACTTGAACCCAGGAAATGCATGCCCGTCTGTTGCCCAAGCCAAGAGCACACTTTTTTCTGAATGGCAAAACGATCCCGAAACGTCTCATGTAAGTACCGTAAGTCGAACTTGTCCATTGACCATACTCACTTTGACCTGAAGTTCGACAACCACCGAAGCTGTGAATTAAGGGATCGTATCAACAAGCGAAGGCTCGATCTTTCTCAAATTTGTCGCAAAGTCAACATCGCGAAGATGCACTACGTCTTTGTGTGCGAGAACTGGAGATGACCAAGGTCGTTATAGGCGATCAATTGGAAGAAACTCGGGGATGTCCCAGTCTAATGGAGCATCAGAGAGGTCAAGTTCGACGAGAACCACTCGAGAGCGGAGGCCCATCAACGAGTAGTGTGGAACAGGGTGCTCGCCAAACCCCTCAGGTTGGTTCTTCAAGTTCTGGGGAACCTTTACAGCACCATGAATTCAACATTTCCACAGCTTGTCGTTGCCCACTCTTCGTGAGTTTACATACTGCATTTCTGGCCTGGTTTGCGTCTAAGCCGTTGGCTCTGTATCAAGTATGCTTGTGTCCTGCCTGAGGTAGATCCTGAATTATATTGAAATTCACCTACTCAAATAAACCATTCCACCCCTAATGAGAGACATCCAGCCTATCTGGGTTTCTCGATGACATTGCTCTTGAACGCGCGTGAGAGTAGTCTGGAAGAACTTCAATCAATCGTTATGTAAGTTGGTCCGTGCAGCGAGAACTAGGGCCAAACTCGTCGTATGATAGTAAAGTCCTCCAATATATGTAAAAGCACTTCTGGGACTCACTTGTTGAAACAACTAATAGGCATCGAGAAACGCCTATCGAGTGCTTTTCACCCGCAGGCTGCGGGTCGACTAAACGTACCAACTGAACCATTGGGCAGATGCTCCGCATGTGTATCGGAAACGGTCAGCGAAATTGAGTGAGTAAGTTGCCCGTGATTGGATGTCGCGCTCATTTATTTGGAATAACCCCTCAAAGGACGAATACCCCAGCTTGCGGGCATTTGCACAGCGAGTGAAATAGGCGATCATGGTCGCCCATCCTTGAAGCGCAAGTGAAGCAGACAAAGCGAGCTAACAAGATCTGGCGGTGTACGTATCAATCAAGAACGCCGAAAGGACAAACACGGAAGTTAACGCCAAAGTATATCGGCCTGTACCGAACTGAGGGTAACACATATTGGTTGAACTTACTGGACCGCCCAAGACAATGAAGTGTGCACGCAGTTTTCCGCTTCCTCTTTGCTGAGGGCACATGTCCCGAATGATGACTGCTTCTTCCCAGGGACGAGATGCAAGTTGCCAACTTCGGGGAGACCAAAAACGAATGGGTGGTCAAATGAATTAAATTGCATCTCGGCGCCAGACAAGCAGCACGGTACTATGGAAGTCAGGCGAAGCCTCATGGGTGCCCTACGATTAATTTGCGCACATTGGTGCGCTGCCCGAATACCTGGAATCAACGTCGCCGACTTGCCAAGGGGAACATCACAACAATTGCGGCGTTTGGATATAGTTATATCGTACAAAATTGTACAGAATAATAAATTATATTTGTTGCCGGACGTCTGCTGACCCTCAGAAGAGTGAGGGGGACTCTAGAGCTATATTAAAAAACTGACCAACATGATATGAGCCCGTTCGCACAACAAACCACTGGGCGTTATCCATAGCTTATATTCCCTCTGTTTGAAATATGCAGCAATATATTGCGCGGCACGTGCGACATACAACAATATAGAGCCGAACAGCAACAATACAGTACCGATATAACTCTTACACCTCTCTGATCGGCCTTGAATGCAGAGTCCGTGACGAAGGAATGACAAGTGGGGGTTTGACAGCAGGTGTGAACGAAGTGCAGTGAATAGGAGTGAGCGAATAAAGAACGGCATGTAAGTGGTAAACTTGGATGACGACGAGGATCAAAACTAGCATCTTGGAATCAGCAGTATCAAACAAGGTAGGCTCAACTCACACGCATTACTTGCCACCACGCCTGGCCCTCTTGGCACGAATTCCAGCGCCTGCTTCTGAATCATTCACCTCTGGTACGTTGACTGCGCGCCTCTTTCCTTTGGCCTTTGCAGATGGCTTTTGACTCTTCGAGTTTGTGACAGGCGTGAGTGGGGAATCTTCTTCGTCTGACAGTGGGCTTGGTGCACAGGTGGCTATAGCAGTCAAATGTGCTTGTGGGTTTACAGCTTCAGATGGGGTCACACTCACTATCGTCAAGGCATTGACTCACCATACAATATGTAATATAGCATATATCCACGTTGGGGGTACAGGTGTGGTTGTGGGTATCTAACAAGGACATCAGCAGCTGTAACCCGTGTGGGTATACCAAACCCATACCATTCACTATCGCCATCACAGCCCTTCATTGCATGGATGGCATACGCACTGTTGCACCCCCTTGCTGTAGCCGTGGTGCTGACATGGCCCTGGCAAAGCATGCCATTGCGCCATCATTGCCATCCTCATCATGTGGGTGGTGCATGTGTTCCCTCACTGTCTTTGTGGTTGTGGCAGCAGGTATGCATTGCCATTGATGCATTGTTGGTTTTGCGTCAATAAGTGCCACGGGCTTGGACGAGAGGGGCAAAGAAGAGTTGAATCAGAGCTTGAAAATACTTAGGAAGATAGTAGGCTTGGAGTTTGCCAGACGATACTGAGTCAGTTGCAGTAAGTATATTCTTCTATAATATGTTCTCACCCACAATATTCCTATATGGTTTGTGCTGGACATAATATACATCCATCTCGTCTGTTGGGGATTATTATAATTTTGCAATTGTTGTGATG
>JBBPUD010000625.1:0-13511 GCA_038094475.1 Phylloporus aff. rhodophaeus
TGCCCCTTGCTCCTTGCCCCTTGCTCCTTGCTCCTTGCCCCTTGTCTCTTGCCCCTCATCCCTCATCCCTCACCCCTCACCCCTTGTCCTGGCCCCTGCACCACATGTGGTCTGCAGGGCACTGTGGCACACACCTGCACCCCATCTGGTGCAGGTGCTGCCAGGCCATGAGGGGTTCTGGCATGTAGACATCATACAGGGCCTTGGCCCAGCCTGGTGGGCTCCGTGATGGGGCGACTGAACCCTTGCTGAGCACAAAACCGGGTGCTGAGTGTAAAACTGGGTGCTGAGGTGCTGAGGCCCAGGCCTTCACCACACCACTGCACCATGGAGGGCCCACAGGAGCCCTACTGTTTTGAAACCATGGCACCAGGTAGTGGCCAGGAGAAGGGCCCTGCATTCTTTAGGGCCAACATCAACCTGCTCAGTGCCCTGCACGCCTACAAGATGGATCAACCAGCTGATGAGGGCCCATCCCTGACCCCACCCCAACTCCCAGCTGACCCTGATGCAGAGCAGGCTGTGTTCAGAAGTGCCTTTTTGATGAGTGGCTGCTAATGCAGGCATGGCTCCAATATTGATAGGCCTTCCACCAAGCTGGCCACTGAGCTGCCACCTGATGCAGTCTGCCCCACCCAGCAAGCTGTCTTGAGTGATGCCACCCTGGAAAGAGAGGCCCTGGTGTAGCTAGTGCTCAACACAAGGTCCCCTACATCTAGCCCTCCAAAGAAGAGGTGACTGAGCAGCTGGGTCTTTGCCTCCATGCTGATCTCCACCCAAGCTGAGGCCCTCAAGCCCCCTGCATCCACCTGCTTATGATGTGGTCACACCACCCCAGCCTGAGTCTGGCAAGAAAAAAAAGAACAGAAAGGGTGCTGGGTCTGTAAAAAAGAGATCAGCAGAGAGGCTGAAGGGGAACTCAATCAGACTGCAAAGGATTGCCCAGGGCATCCTGGAGCACAGGGAAGTGGTCCAGCTTCCTCTTGGTGACCATCTGCTTCAAGCTGCCAAGCCTGGCTGGACTGGGGTTGTTAGGTCCTAGGCTGAACTGGCTGCTTTGAAAGACATGTTCATCATAGGTGAGGTCTGGAACTGCCTAAGTTGCTTTCTTAGGATACCTTATAAAAAGTGAGTGCCTTCTCTTCTTTCTGCTGACCAGGGTGGCTAAATTTTTCCAGCAACCAACCTGTTTTTGTTTTCAACCAGAAAAACCAGCTGCTGGTGATGCGCTGTTATGCCGCCAACTGGTTCCTAGATACCCTGGGTGAGTTGGATGGGCTTTTGCAGAAACTTACTAGGACCCTTCGGAAGAAAAGGGCTAGGTATATGGAGGGCTTGGCCTTCAACTCCAGGGATAACCACCTTCCTCTTCTACTGGGCTGGCAGCACCAATATACTGAGGTAAGCCTCTTTACTCCCTACATCTCCTAGATTCACCTAGTTACAAACCCTGCTTTAGAACCCCACTCTGTCTGAGCTACATAGAATTAGCAAGGAGGCTGTGGAGGAGTTTATTGGGTCTAATCTGATCAAAAACTTGACATATGTCTTTTGGCCCCATCTCCCTTAACCAACAAAAAGCTGCTAGTAGAAACTTTGTATGCGCCACTTTGAAGTTTTACCTCCCTGCCTGTGCTGCCAGGTATCAGAATGCTGTGGACTACTGGGCTGAGCCCCAGAGGGGTGTGCTGGTTCAGTTTGGACTTTTTTTCAATTTCTATCCAAACATCCCCTTGCCTAGAGGTAGAGTCCATACCCTCCCCCATGCAGATAGGAAAAACATAGCTAGTGGCATGTGTATCCTCATGGCTTTTCACAAGAACAGTAAGGCTTTGGGTTCACTTGCTAACTCACCTACTCATTTCTTTTTCAGGGTCTTTCAACTCTCATGAGAAAGCCTGGCTGGTGATCTGGGAGTTGGGTATACTAATAGAGCTTCCAGTGGGGGTTCTTCTCCTATATCCATCAGCTCTGTTCTATCACATTAATATTGATATCAGTGGTGGGTTTTTTCTTGATGAAGCTGAAGGTTGATTAAAAATGCCATTATCTAGACATGGTTGTTGCCAGTGAGGAATGTCTCAACATCCTCAAAAGAAATGAGTATCCCAAATGGGATAATTTATCTGAGGGCAGAGGTAGTCTGGTCTGGTTCAACCAGGCCAGTATGATCCAGTCAGCTGAGCTGGGTTATAACTCAATCAAACAGGCAAAGGCAGCCAAAGTAAAGGTGGATACTGACTTTGAAGCTGATGCAAACAAGTATTTTGCACCAGCTGCCTTGTTTAGCAACCCCTCTACCTTAGATTTGATGGGCTAGTTCTTAGCTATTCTTTGGAAACTAAAGCATGCTTTTCTTAAATACAGTGTTGATTATGCCCTTTCTTTGATATTTACTTCAGACCTTGACCTCAACAAATCCTGTTAATAGGACACCTTAGAGCAATAAGAATAGTGACACAAAGGACAAGAAAGGTAACCAACACTAGCCTATTCCAGGCAACAAAAGCAGGTGGACAACCTCTAGCAGCCCATATTAGCAGGGTTGCTGTGTGGACAAGCTCTCTTAGATGAACCCCAGGGAACTTTTCATCCACCACCACCTAGACAAAAAGTTAACTGATCCAAAGGATGGAGTTGAATCAACATATGTATCTTCAGGGAAGCTTGAGAATCAAGCCCCAGGTTGGCTTTCAAGAGCTTTAAAACTATAATGATAGGATCATCCCTAAATACACCTACAGATGCAACTAAATACCAACACTACAAAAATGGGATGAACTAGAAACCATCTCAGCAACCATATCCTTGGTGCTAAAACATTTGCTCACCACTGCAAATGCCGTCAGTCCTGCCACCCATGCATGTAAAAGGAAACCTAGAGCACCTTGGAGAAGGCAAGAACTAGGATCTTCTGCTTGGTGGACTACCCTGGGTTGCAGTACCACGGTTATGGGGAGGGAGGTATAGGAAACAAGGGAAACCCTGAAGGAAAAGAGGTAGTAGATTCTTTCAGTATGCTGCATGCAGTTGGCAGTAAATGAGTTCACTGCACCATATGTCTCAAAGTCACCTACTTAAACACCACAGCTTTTTTTGCTTTGCTGCTTGGGGTGAAGTCGGTAATGACAAACCCCGTGATGGAGCAGGAAATTCTGCATGAAGTGGGTTTCCTTCGGACTGCAGTTGAATTGATGATCTTACCATGATCTTTATGTACCAACACCCAGTTGGTCCATCCCCTCACATACTCGTGTCCTTGTGGCCAATGGGGATGCATAACAGCGTCTAGTTCTGGTTAGTGCTGTATTAAGAGAATAGCCAATTGATCACTCGCAGCGCATCCAGTATTCCTGGAATCCAAGAAACCTTTGGGAAATGTACCAATATGTGTGATAAGACTCCTCCAAAGTCACAACCCCAGTCATCGAATAGCTCTTTCGGCAGTGATGGTGTTGGAGCCATGATCAACTATGCTAGGCAGATGTCTGAGTGTTAGTAAACCAGTCAATGAACTCCTATCACGCACTGGCAATGGATCCAAAAGGAGAGTGTGATCAGCGATTGACCATGAGGCTAGTACTAGGGGCAAAGTGTAGTAGCTAGTAGTATGCAAGGGATGGTGATCGACTGCCACGACAAGTTTTCAGCAGCAGAGTTTGATCACAATGATATCTTGGATGCTATGCATGCAAGGGAGTTCAAAGTTAAAATAGAGAGTTCAATCAAACTGCCACCAGCTACCAAGAAAAGTGACTTAGGGACGACGCCGGGTCCCACGATCTAAACACTCTCAATTGCAGCCACGATGTTGCACACCATCGGAATGGGGTGTATCTGTTGTATCAACGGCATCACTCACCTGGGCATGTGGACATACCTGTGCGTAAGCATGCCATCAAATGAACAAGCTCACCCTTGAAGTTCTTTCAGTTCATTTATGATTGACATATTCATATCCAAATACTGTACATGGTGAAGAACCCGATTGGGAACACGGGCGTGTATATTCCACCGAGCCTAGTAGCCGGTTTAGCCAACAATGTGCCTGTGCGAAGGTCCATTTTTGTCACCAAGCCATGTGTTGGATTCAGCAGCACATACAGTGCCGTTGTTGCTGAAAATGTTTGTCTTTGATCTATCCTGCAGACAACCAAATCAACAATTATATAGACGTCAAGACCACTCACATTATGCCATCTCTGTGAGTTAATTGTGAGAGTCGGAAAGACCGATTGACTAGTGCAGATATCAAGCTCTGTACTTTGGCCGATTAGGTCAGGGAATTGAAGGATGAAAGGTACTAAACTCTTTTTCCTCATTGGTAAATGATAACATTAGAACAACACGACACGTACGATATGGTTTATACACCGATGGTATTTCATGCGCTTGTCTCTCAGTTGTTGGATGTTCCCCACATACAGAGCACTATTTGAGAGGATTTTATGATCTGGACAAAGCGTCCCAAAGTGTGAGATCTCGCCCAGATAAGAAGTCAAATATGGGCCTGGTTTGTGTATCGGTTGTCTTGACACTCCATCTGGAATGAAGTCCTATTGAATAATTGTTGTAGTCTCCAGCAAGAAATCTATACATAGAGGCCCAACAGATCATTATGGCATTGTCTGCAATGAATATTAGCTAACGCACGGCAAACGTAAGCAGCAGATCACCTGTACAAAGCTCAACTGGGGGATGAATGAGTGACATCTTTTGTAGTTGTCAAAAGCATCACCAAGTCTACGAAGCGGTGTTGGTAGAGGTCCCTTAGAGAAGAAACATACAAACCTAGCCCCTCAAGAATACATTGCTAGTGACATCTCCACTAGCTACAATATGCTACAGTATACATCGATCCCTTTGCTCTGCAACTCCAAATGGCATTGAATAAACTTGTCGCAGGGTTGTTGTGCTGCCTCATCCTGGAACACATGTCCAAGTAAATTTGGGGGTTTTTAAGTCAATGTAACATAGCTGTGTCGAGATCCGAGTAAGGCCTGTCCAGGGAGGCCCTCAAGGGTGCAGCAACAAAGACAAGTGATGTGCGGAGATCAGCGATTGATATGTTGTTGTAAATCGTTGCCAGTAGCTCTTCTTCATCAGGATTGAGCACAGGTGGTGGGCTATGTGGTCAGTCTTCATCCTCTTCATTGGGATCAACTTGAGAAGGGGGATGGGGGGAGTGTGATCTTCCTGTTCCTCATCAAGATTAGCAGCTACAGAGGGTGGGGTTGTGAGGCGATCTCGACCGCCAAAAGCCTGACTGTCCTCAAGCAGATTATCCTCGTCATAGATAGGCCATATGTATCATTAGAAAAATCATTGGTGGAGGAATGAAATCATACCATATCATTAACACGATTGTTGTTAGACTCAGGATTGGGGGAATGGATTCAATCACTGCGCAGTGATATAGGTTGGGATATGGTGAAGTCCTTGTCAGAACGTGCTACCTCTTGGTCACCATTGGGACCTTGACTATTGCTGTCATTGGTGCCATTATCTCCTTGTTGTGTGAGACGATTTTGTATCACCATGTGTTCGTTGCGAAGACATTGATGTCGATAGAACGTCGCTTTGCTGACTTCAGTAGGAACATATCCATGTTTCCTGCAGTCACACTGGTATGTCTTCTGTGTTCTAGGTATATTCTTGGAGGATGTTGTCTGTAGCAACAAAAGGAAGCCCAGTCAGATGAGGCAAGATACAGGAGATACACTGGCATGTAAGCAACATACATGACATGGCTTGCACTAACGTATGCCATGTAGACGTTGTGTTGTGGACTTCATTGACATTGAACTACAGTGTACGAGTGATGCGCTCCCTAGAAGCACCCAATGAGGGAATGAAGTACTTGAGAAGACAACTCATTCCGTCTTGGAAAGCCGTGCCACCAGCACCCTGTAAAAAGTAGGGGCTAATGGGGGTTGTATACCACATCTTCATTTACTCCCATCCTCCATGAGTAAACTTGACCGAAACTACAAGGATGCTGGCTGTTTGTGACCCAAGCTGGGACAAGGCTATTGTTACTATCATCTGCAAAGCAGACTGCTAAAGAAGGAGCAGAAGGCATCCAGGGAAGAGCTACATGGACTCACAAGCATGCTCAACGATATTAAGAAAGATCAAAAAGAATCCCAGAAGGAGCTACATGGCCTCGCAAACACACTCGATGTGGTGTACAAACTTGTAGACGAAACAATTAAGCTGAAAGCAAGCAAGCAAGAACTTGCAACCTTGGATCAGCAAGTAGATGTAAAAACAAAGGGAGTAGAAGGAACTGTTGCATCTATCACAGAAGCTCAAGAGCACTTGGAGACAAGGATAGATGAGGTAGAGGGCAAAGTTGTGTCCATCATGGATGCTCAGAAGGGATTTTTTGAATGCATCATGGAGAGCTTGCAGTAGTTGCTTAACTCAAGGTCATAGTAAGATTACTAGCATTTATTCCACTGGACACAAATGTAATCATCATGGAGCAAGTATGTATTCTTACATGTGAGACTGCAGTGACGATGGACTTACAGGGGATATACTGTTTCAGAACAACACGCCTGTTGCTCAACCTAACTATCACCAGCACAGAAGGTATCATGTCACATTTTTGCCAACAACCCACACGAAGAAGAACCTACGAGGTAGCAGTATTTGCCTTGTCTATCAAGAGACAGTTGCACACCTGCAGGTCCTCGACTTCTTTCTGAAAACGCATACAATCATCCTTCCTCCTCTTCTTTGAGCTGGATCAGCACCAGAAGTAAGCCCTTGATGTGAGTGCGTGTGGACTTCATGCCATCTTCAAGAAGCATCAAGCTCCAGTTAAATTGAGAGATGCTGACTACCCACGTCATGCAGGTACAATTTGGGGTAAACATGCCGGAGTCACACTTCTTGCAGGGGAAAGAGATGGCATTGTTGTTGTGGGTGCACCTTTGCATTCCCTTGCTGTCGCCGTCATCCTTCAGCAGCAACATATTAATGGTGGGGGCACATACCTAGCTAACTGCACTTGTCACATGGTCATGCCCCCTGCACCCGTTGTCGTTGTGGTGTAGCATGCCATTACACCTGCCTCCCCTTGTGGTCGCACTCACACTTCTTCATCTTCATCATCATCGTGTAGTGCGCCGTTGTGCCCACCCCCCCTTGTTATCGTGTGCCATTATGCTTCACCACCCTTGTCGTTGTTGGGGCATGGCACACCATTCAACACACCCTCTGCCCTCGTTGTCACGTGGCAATAGTGGTGCGCCATTGTACAGCCCCATTCCTCTTGCCGCAGCGGAGGTGCTTCTCTTGCCTGCCTGCCCCATAGTTGTGTGGGGTGGTGGGTAAGCCATTTCGTGGTAGTGGTGCGCCACTGTGTAGTAGCCTTGCCCCTCTTTCCCCCATTGCATTGTAATGGCAGGTGTGCACACTTGTCACTTTTCATCGGTGTTGCATGACAGTGGCAGTGGGAGGTGTGATTCCCTCATCACCATTGTTGTGGTAGTGGTAGTGGTAACAGTGCACACATCGTGGTTGGTGTACCTTGCAGTTCCATTTGGGATGGTTGCTGTCACCTGTGCTGTTGGGCCCTCGGTGGTTCAGCCTGGTCATTTCCTGACTCAGAGCTAGAATGGTCATCTTGTCTGCGATGACAAGAGCCGCAATTGGCTGTGGCAGGTGTTTCTGGTGAAACTGAAGTCTCCAAGGTGATCTGAAGGCATGTAGAGAGAGGGCATGGCATGAGCTGGCTGAGGCTGTGTGACAGCAGCACAACTTCCTCCACAGAAAAAATCAGGCGGCTTGGGGATTGAAGAGCCGGCGATGGGACTCCCTCCTCTACTACCATCTGCAACAGGCGAGGTACTGTCAGAGAGGTTAGCTTTGGTATGACTCCCTGTTCCGAAGAGAGACTCACATCCTACCACTTTCCTCGGGGTATGGCCGCTCTCCATCCATTTCATCCACTCCTGAATTCCGCCTGGAAAAAAGAAGTTAACGCTTCCTCAAAGCAAGCTGCAGGAGGAGTTTCACCAATGTGGGCTGGACCAGCTTGAATCCACAAGCAGAGAGAGAAATCCTACCAAGGGATTCTTCGTCTCATCCCAGTGATGACGCGGGAGCACTGTGTCAGGATCGTATGCTGTTTCCTCCAGCATTTCACGTAGTGCTGGATTGCATGCAAAGGCGACAAGATGCGGGAAAGCACGATCGAATCGTTTTTCAAACTCAAAGTGATTTAACAGTCCGGTCGTCCAGCTCTGACCAGGATAATAGGCGGGCACAATCATCTCCACGGGAAACCTAACCTTCGGGAGTATTTTGGCTGTGCTACTTGCCCGTAAATCTGTATGCACGTGTTCACTTATCAACTCATGCGTTACGATGGGCATTGCAAAGAGGGCTGTTGCTGAGCTGGCCGGAATATGGGCGGCGTGGGACTTTCTTTGGGATGTGTAAGTAGTGCTGTACATATGAAAATTCTAGATCTACGTACTAATTTAAACTTAAGTGAATGTGAGCAGTGATAGCGTTGCACTTGGCAAAGTTTTTTGGTCCTGAAACTGTGATACAGTTTCCTGTCCTACGACCATCGTGGACGGAATTAGCCACCAATCCACCCAACCATCCAACTTCATGGAAATTAGACTCCTCACCAAGAGTACCAATTTATCATAGCACCCATTTTGACCACTTCAAAGTCTCAGTAGTGTTTTTCCTGGGCCAAGGGTGCTCAGTCAACTGAGAGACATTGGACATGAAGGTGAGCAGTTGCCAAGGACATGAGCCTTCAAACTATGCTGGGGGCATGAGTGTGGAAAAGCGAAATTCTGGGAGCTAATGTCCATAGTGAGTAACCAAGGTATATTAACAGAGGAATAAAGAGATACAAACCTGATGTCCATAATGAGTAACCGAGTTGAACAACAGGCTCTATATGCACTTCATGTAAATACTAGTAAACAGATAAGCCACAATGCTAAATAAACATAAGGTAGAGGATTTGCAACTGCACAGAGCAATGAACAAGTTAGAATGAGCTGGGGAAAGTTAGATATAGGCATAATGAAGATGGGAAATTGAATAGTGACAACTAGAAAGTGAAATGAGAAGCAGTAAGCATCAATGAACAATATGAGTGCAATGATTGTGCAACTCTGCAATCAATCAACTCTCCTCTGATGCAGATAGTCCCATTATTGCATAGTACTGCAAGACCTTGGGCCAGGTCAATGGCTTAGTCAACAGATCAGCAGGCATCTTCTCAGTGGGCACAAATCTAGAAGAGATCAAATCCTTCTCCACTATGTCTCTCAGCCAGAACCAGCACAAGTCCAAGTGCTTCATGTTACCATGGTGCTCTAGATGCTTGGCCACTTGAATAGCAGACTGGTTATCAATATGGAGCACAGATGAAACAGACACTATGAAGCCCAGCTCCCTGAGAAGCTATTGAAGATCTTCTTTCCAGCTTTAGTGATAGAGAGAGCAACAATCAATTGGTACTTTGACATCCAGGAGACAGCACTAGTGCTAATCTTGACCGTTCTCATCAGAGTATGTTGTGAAGAGTTCTAATATAAACTAGAGGAAGGGTAGAAAGAATTAAACTAGTGTATCATAAGTTCTATATACAGGTATGTATGTATTGATCATACTATGGAAGGCTACACTGGCATTTCATTCTCCCTAACTGCTTTGAATTCTTCTAGTCATGAAAAGTTATCCTTGACATTGGAAGTATAAGGATATGCATGTAGAAGGTAGACATTTCAAAAGATTGTATTTGTATTTTAATAATTAATGTAATATTATTCCTATAATTAAGTGAAAATACTTCAATGCAAGAGGTCCAAGTCTCTTAGTTAATAAAAGAACACAATTTGAACAACTTTACTGTAATCATTAATTTAGACTTTAATAATTTTTATTATGTTATTTTTTTCCCCATAGAAACTATACATCTCCAAGTTCAACACTCTGTTGTAGAATCTAGAGCAAGAAATAGAACTAATGTAAATGATAGGATTGGAATCTATTTTTAGCATTAACTTCAGGATATGCATCAATAACAACAGTCTTCAAGTTGTTTCTAGTTCCATCTCACTATGTTTGTTATGTTGAATGTAAGAGGAATTGTTTTCATATGTGGTAAGTATCAATATATCATGACCAGTATATACTGATGCATTAAATATAAATGTAAGCAGATAGAGTTAGCACTCTTGTGTAACTTGATTTACAGGTATACATATTCTGCAACTCCTATGGCTCCAAATGCATGTAGTCTCTGGAAAACTCCTGTAAAAAGGCTTGCTTACTTTGCCAAGTGACAAAACCATATTGTAAGATTCAAGATAAGTGGTTAATCCTTTGAATTACAGTACTATTCCTTTTGATAAATAACACAAATCTCTTATATTCACAAACCACAGGGAAAAAAAGCTTTAAGGAAGCATAGCTCTATACCAGAGAATACCAAGGAGACGATGGAATTGTATAGCAAAGCAAATAAGCAAAGGAATATAATAGCAGAGGAATAGGCCTGCATAGACAGATAAAATATATACACTTCAGTCCAAGATATTCATTTTAGAGGACAAGATCAAGCAACTAAAGCAAGGTCTTCATAAACATAAAATATAATTCAGTATCATTGTACCACATCATTAGTCCACTTCATCAATCCTCAGCTCTTAATATAGTCTATGCTTGTTACACGAAGTGTACTCAAGCAAGGACAAGTGTAGAACGTTACTCGTTTGACGGAGGACGCTCACGAAGAGGTACGACAACGTCGTCAAGGAGTTCTCAAGGTGTTCGCAAGGGATGACACGAGATGTACACTTGTATTGTGTAGATCAAGTATGAGTACATCGAGTGTCTACTCTAAGTATTTATACCGACGAGGCGCGCAGCAAGGAAGGTCATCGAACATAATGGAACATAGGAACACTAAGCCGGTGCGAGAGAACCGGACTGCGGAGAAGGCTGTCCGAAACAAGATCAAAGAGTATAGCGAGGTAAAACAGATGGAGAGGTGAAACAGGGACTCCAAAGAGAGAACCTGTGCGAAGATACGTATCACTGGTTGAACAGTGAGATGGATGAACGATCAAAGATAATGAGCGAATGCTCATCACGTTCTGCAAAGATACCGGGAAGAGCGAAGAAGGAGATACGACGAGTAAGAAGAAGGACGTTACGATAGAGGGAAAGAATTGTAACACATAGAATGGGAGGAGAAGGCCGAGAATGAGCCTCGATTGACCATATAGTGCCCATACTCATCACCACTGCTTATATCAACGTAATTCATTTTTCCTGGAAAAAAATGAATTCTTACAGTCCACAGCACACATGAAAAACCAGAAGCTCCATATCTCAAGAACAGTCAACATGCCATCTAGTGCGAGTCATCCAGATTAGTGTGAACATTGAAGACAATAATATATGCCCCCACAGCTATTCGTGCAAAATAAGTTACCTGACACATTTGAACAAGCAGCACGAACACATACATCTACAATGGTGCCACTTCGTGTCTTTATTAATTACCAGAAGCATTATGAATTACCTTTCCAGAACTAAGAACTAAGTCTCAATAGGTATATTGCAAAAGATATTCGACATGTACACAACGCAACAGATTCCAAAATAACGAGCCTGAAAAATAAAATGTTTTCAGCATGAAACATCATCAAGTACGAGGACACATACAAGAACGAACAATGTAGACACCCATGTCCTGGGCTTGCTCTGCAACTATGTTGGACAAGTCATCAAACCAAAAAAGAATTCAACTACCCAAATGTATTCTATCTGAAAACAGTCAACGACTGAAACACAACACATGAGATTGAACATACCTCTTGTGCAAAAGTAAGGACTGCAAATACTTGAACATGAAGAATCAGATGAAAGGATATAACTCACCATAATCATATCCTACTGTGGTGATGACCACAACTACAAAGGATAATGAGGTCGGTACACGGATGCGGACGACAAACATACGAGATGCATAATCACTCAGTGCAACAGCATCCTGCGAAGAGGAAGCCATGAGGTCGATCCGTAAAGGCAGTGAAACCCAGGCAGCGAAGGCGATATTTCAGAGACAACAGCTTGAAGTTGAAAGCCAGTGAAACAGAATTGGGCAGTATATTCCTAAGCCCCTGGTAAAGTCTAAAAGAGTACTTCTTACCTACTGAGAAAACGGATCGAAGACATTGATTGAGCCCGAAAATTGCTGCTTGAGCTGTTGTGACGTATGTTGCCAAAGCGGTGTCAGTTAACACCGGGAGTGCAAAGTTATTCTCAGGGGCTAGTACTACTTACCAGGTAGGACAGATCGAACCATTGACGACCTCCCCAGGTTGAACACAGCCATGTTTGTAATCTGATGAAATGAGGCATATGTCTTGATGTCGAGATCTGAGATGATGTGGAAGATGATTTGCCACATGGCCATACTTTGTTAGACTTTGTCCTTGGCGCACTGCCAGAGGCCATGTTGAACGCCCGCGTTCAAAGATGTTGAGGTTAGTCTGAATGGTCCCTTTTACTAGTCCCAGTTGGCCATGCACTCAACCATGGCTTCGATGGGCATTGCTGTGACATGTCAAATCTCCCTCGCCCGCGTCCCACTGCATATATCATCACTTGTCGCTGACAACCAGCAGCTTGAGCACCGCTTTCACTGTGACTGCCCTACTGCAGCGTACCTGCTCCACCCCTTCACTCGAGCGAGTGGGACGGCCTGAATCTGTATGGGCCAAGACTTTCAAAGTCTGGTTGAGCTAGGGACGATGATCCGGTGTTTGGTGCGCGGGGTCATACCCCCTTCTGTGCCTCTGCAGCGTTGCTTACCCAGGACGAGTTACTTACACAGGTTGTGTCCCAATCCGTGCAACCCCCTGTCCTCCTACAAACATGCAGACGACGAGGCAAACGACGGTTACAAGGGACCCTTCCATGCCTGGTTCATGCTTCCGTTTGACCTACGGTGCCCAAAGTAGACCCTCCAGTGCATCTGTAGTTTCATCCACTAATAAGATCCTGGCTATAGCCCCTGTCAGCATCTGCTTTGAATACACATGCAGTGGTGATTAATAATCATACAGGCCTCTCGCACTCATCTACGATTATTTGAAGATAGTTTCATCTTCCAGCCTGCTGATCTCTTGGTCTGCGAGTCCTCATCCTCACGTCGATGGATAGGAACACAACAACAGCAGCAGCTCAGAGGATGAGGAAGATTAACATACTCCACCCTTGATATTGCCGACAACTATGTGTTCGTATGGGCCGTACCCATATGCGGCATGCACATCTTCCATCGCCGTGCAGGGGAGGATCCGCCAACACCAACCACCGACATCCATGATGACGAGCAGATTCTAAATAGGATCTGTATTCTCGTCCAAGGGGCAGAGACAGCGATAGGGATAGTGCAGAGTGATGAGACTCACTCTACTAGCAGGTAACTTGGTTAAGAATATCACTGGTGATAG
>JBBPUD010000627.1:0-13492 GCA_038094475.1 Phylloporus aff. rhodophaeus
GCGTCTTCAAACGCCTCTCAGCGGTTCCGACGTGGGGTTCGACGACTTCACCACATGTTGCCAACACCAAGAGTCGCACGAGCGGCGAATTTGCCGCGCGTTCCAGATTATCTATCTCATCTGACAAGGCACCCGAAGACGTGCAGAATATACACCCACAGGCCACTGGAAGCATGTTCAGCACCTGGTGGGCAGCTTTGGGTGGTGAGGTTACCAAGGACAACGAACATTCGTTGTCCGCCCGTGCCTATGTGGATGGTATTCGCAGATCGCGGAACGCGGACTCGAAGCTCGCAAAACATCTCATCTCGTTGCGGGTGCACCTGTCCACTGCCAAGTTGCCCTGGATTGAGACTTTTATTTCCGAAGAGGGCATCATTGCTATCAGTGGCTTGCTCTCTTCCTTGGTCGGAAGGAGCGGTAAGAGAAAGGCCTTGACGGATGTTGAAAATAGCGTTCTCTTGGAGTTGATTAGGGCGTTGAGGGTCCTGTTGAATACCGAGGTAAGTCGTTGAACGAAACTCAAGTGCGATGTGGAGTCGAATGATTCTGTCCGTAGCCTGGCTTCGACGCCGTCCTTTTGTCTCCGACGATCGTCACGCACATTGCATATTCCCTTCATGGGACATCCCTCAAAATCAGGACACTGACGGCGGAACTCCTGGCTGCTATATGCGTAGTCTCGTTTGACGAAGGACATCGTGCTGTTTTGGCAGCCCTTTCCGAGTATCGAATCGTCAACAATGAACTATTTCGGTTTCACTCGTTGGTAACGGCTCTCAAGACATCAGATCCTGGGGAACATGTGATGTCGGATGTGACGTTTCCTATGGAAGGAGAGGGAGTATGGGAGGCCAGGACGGCTTTCATGGCGCTCATCAACGCTCTGACTAATTGTCCTCATACCTTGGAAGAGCGCATTGTGCTACGAGATGAGCTGAGTCGACGTGGACTCAATGAAGTGGTTGCGGTATGTTGTGTTCCGTTCTGGTTTCCTAAGCGTAGTGGCTTGACCATCCTTGCAGGCACTTCGGTATATCAAACCTCCGGATTCGCTGCTCAAGCAATTGGATATGTACACGGAAGAGAAATACGAGGACGAAGAAGATTTCCGCGAACGTGCAAGGAGGGCGGTGCGGGATAGCCGCAAGCAATCAGTTGATGCATCAGAATTGAGTATCTTATTTGATCAAATTATGCAGGCTGCCATATCACTCGAGGCCGGCGGCATGGCGGAAACTATCCTTCGCAAATTAAATTCCATTCTCCAAGGTCTTTCTGGCCCGTTGGTATTCTCCAAATTACTCCTGACGATTTTGGTTCTGAGGATGTACCAGATCATTCAAGATCGGGTCCCTCTCTGTCGTAGACGACCTCATTGGGGGTATTGCTACAGTGGAGGACTCGTATGCAAAATTTTGCGTTTGTCATGTCGTTGAGCACTAACACTGCATTGCAGCGAGCAAGCGTGGACGACTTTTCTGCAGTCTCTAGTTTCATCCGTGCAACGACTGTCTGGCCGAAACCTACACGTCGGAGACACCAAGACATTGGAAGATGAGGTCCAGGAGCTGCGTAATGAAGTAGAGAATCTTACGCGGGAGGTATGACTTGGTGATCTTCCTCATGCAGGATTTCATGTTCTTCGCAGAGTGGATCGAAGGGCGGTGCCAGCCATCGTCATCACAGGGAGGGTTCTGCTGTATACATTGGCAACAACTCGTCACCCGTGCCGACACCTGCACCAACGCCGCCGCCAAAGTCAAAAGGTAATTCGAATTCTAAGGTTGGGAATGAGGTATGTTGGCCCGTTGGCCCGTTTTCGTAGCATGAATGATATGTAGCACGTTTTTGTAGATGATCAGTTCATTGATGCAAAGGCTGGCGCAGAAGGAGAAAGAAGTTACTCACCTTAGAGGTGAAATAGATCGACTGAAGCTCCAACACTCGGGCGATGCAACCGACCTTGTGAGCCAACCAATCCTTTTGTGCTGCTGGACCGGAAAGTGACAATCTCTAGGAGGACCGAGCTAGGAGAGAGCGGGACAAGGCAAAGCTAAGCGCGCTTACCGAAGAAATTACGGGGCTCAAGGAAAGGGTAGGACGACGTGAACCCGGTCTCGTAATTCTCGTGCTCATGCGCTTCAACATGCAGATCGGTGAGATGGGCAACTCCTTGTCCAGTAAAGACAAGGAGCTGCTATACATCAAACGTGCATTCGGGTCTGTGCATTCCCGCCTTTGTCCGAGGAACGGTGAAGAAACATATGATGTGGATGTTAACCTTCTCGCCAATCAATGTTTAGATACGCTATCTGAAAGAGAAGCGGAGGCCGTTGCACTCAGGGCCGAGGTTCATGTACTCAAGCGATCTTCGGCTGGTCGATCCAAGGAGCAAGAATTCAAAGTCAACAATCCACCGCCGCCGCCTCCACCCATGGATCGCAGAAGGGTCTCCATATCGAAGGGCAGCAAGGTTGAACCACCAATACAACCAGAACCTGTAGAATCTTTGGAGACTCCGCCTCCGCCTCCGCCTCCTCCGCCTCCTCCACCTCCTCCGCACCCTGGTCTTGCTTTGCCTAAATTATCACTTCCGTCCTCGTTGAATCCCCCGGTATCACCTCCGCCGCCGCCTGTGTTTGGTAATGGTATTCCTCCTCCTCCTCCTCCTCCTCCTCCTCCTCCTCCGCCGCCGCCGCCTATCTCGTCCGGTGTACCTCCACCACCGCCACCACCCCCAATACCACCTTTACCTCTATTGCCTGGGGTAGCGATATATGCCCGAACCAAGCCAAAACAATCCGGTCCGCGACTGAAACCCTTTTTTTGGAACAAATTAGACAACAATGCCATCGGTCCAACAGTGTGGTCAGAACCATCGCTAGTTTCTGAGTACAAGATGGATGATCTAGAGATTACATTTACGATTGATGCTACACCGCAAACGCCTTCGAGGATGGCTAATCCTATAGGAAAGCAGAACATCACAACACTCTTGGAGACTACGAGAGCGAACAATATGGGTATGCATGATATTTTTGACCGACACTCGGGCGTCGTGTTGATGTATCGTTGGCAGCTATCATGTTGTCTCGTTTCAAGATTGGTTATCCCGCTATCCGACAAGCTCTTCTTTATCTCGACGATTCAACACTATCGATAGATGACCTCAAGGCGATTAGCAAACAGCTCCCGACCACAGAAGAGGCTCGCGAATCTCTTTCCATTCCTCTTGTTCATTTGCTCAATATTTGTGATCCCAGATGGCACGTATTAAAGACTTTGGAGACGTCACGAAGCTCGCAAAGGCCGATAAGTTTGTCTACGAGGTCTGTGTCGCACTGTTGTGAAAGTAGTCAAATAACAAGTCTTCTAGATTATGTCTATTCCCAGACTTTCACAAAGACTGGAATGCATGATCTTCCGTCAGCGATTCGAGCTCGACAAGGAAGAGATTCGCCCTGACCTCAAGACCTTGAGGGACGCTTGTCGTGAACTCCAGAATTCTCAGCTATTCAAGAGAACGTTGCAGGTAACGCGCATGAAATCTGGGTCCAAAAGAGAGCTGAAGTCAGTTAGGTTGTTCTTGCTGTTGGAAATAAGTTGAACGGCTCGTCTTTCCGTGGGGGAGCTCGTGGTTTTCGTCTGGAAGCCCTTCTGAAGGTACTTCCCATTGCTTGGTTCGGTACAAGCTCTGAGAACGATCGCAGATGAAGGAAACAAAGACGGCGAGAGCCGCTGCCGACTGTCCAACCTTGCTCCATTACATCGCTCGGGTATTACTTCGTACAGAACCAAAGTTGACGCTCTTCATTGAAGAGATGCCCAACCTGGAGCCCGCAGCCCGCAGTAAGCTTCATTTCATTCGGTCGGTATGGTGTTGCTCACTCCCTGTTAGTTTCTTTCCAAACCGTTTCGCAAGCCGTCCAATCCACAGTTGCGTCTCGTGTCAAAGTCGAGGCCGAGATACAGTTGATGAAACAGCTCAGGCACCCCACAGCAAATGACCAGTTCGTCGGGGTTATGCAAGTAGGACAATTCGTGATCATTTTACAGCCCCGTGTGTCTGACTCCCCTATCAGGAATTCATAGTCAGAGTCTCAGGTGCTATCGACGCATTGAAGGAACTGACGTCCTCCGTGGAAAATGATTTACGTTCGCTGCTTCGCTATTATGGGGAATCCTTCGACGGACCAGATAGCTTGAAGCCTGAAGACTTTTTCGGCATGATATGTTCTTTTTCCTCATCTCTTCAGGTGCGTATAGCCTGCATAGCGAGCACGCGTGATTCCTTATTAGTCTTGTTTCTAGAAAGCCGCTATTGACGTCGCTCCACGCACGCCTACACCATCACCGTCATTGGATGGGAAGCGCAAGGTATGCTCTTCATGTACGCGGAGGGGTACATATCTCACTTTTGTTGTTCCAGGCCGTCAAGAATACGGAGCCAACTCCAAACAAGCTGCTCGCTCCTCCCATGCACGAACGCCAGCGGACGATTGGCCGCGGTGACCTCGACGAGGCGTTGCGCACACTGAAAGAAGGGCATACCCGACGGCAGCGCAGTACACCATCCTCAGTTCGGGTACCGGTGAACAAGGTATTCATCGACGGTCGACAAGACGGACGGACAGAACCGCAAAAGGTGATGCTGTGACTGAGGCTTGAGGAGTGAATGTTCCGCGAATCTCTTTAGGATATGCTTTTATTTTTGCCATCATGTTTGCTCCCATATTTTGTTTTCCTTGTTTTTAGGATGACTATGTGCTCTGGAAACATATCACTGATATATGGGCCCTGTAGGGAGTGTCCGCTGGGTCGTTCACCTGCCACACGGACATAGACCACCCCACGCCGTCCAGAAGCCCGTTGGCTATGGTGACATGGGGAAGATTGGTAACGGCGAGTGAGACTGGCCATACCATACTGTGCTTTCTGAACCTTTAATGTTGTAATGCCATCCAGCCTAGTAGCAGCAGTCCACCTGTCACTATAACACCCCTACCCTTAGCTGTTGTATTCTTCTGGGGGAGCTATGTATACAACTGGCACTCTTAAAATTTCCTTGGTGTTCAGGTGTTCAGTGGAGATACCCTGTCGCATCGGTTGATGCAATCCAAGAGGATATCGAAGAATGCCACTACCTGCAAAACCCATTAGTAAACAATCCAGTGCGCGAGTCAAATCAAGGGCGACCTCCAACGACTCCAAAACCACGCAGTTCTTTCCATTGGGACCCCAAGTATCGTCATATGACTGATGATTCCATGTATCAACGACGGTTGCTCCGGTGGTGTATTCACCCCGAGTTTCCACGTCTACATGGAGACGTCTACCCTGAAACAGAGCAGGGTTGGAGATGTATGCGATTGTGAGCGCATCATGGAGCGGAGGTCCATCTTGAAAACCACATACTTCACGGTACGTCTCACCAAAGAACGTGATGAGAGAAGACAATAATTTTCTGAGGTTGCTCTCTGGTAGGGCCAGCGCGTCGTCGACACGTTGGTAGGGCGAACAGACACGCGCGTGAATGCCTTGGTTCACGATGGCAGTGTGGGTAACGTTGATGGGCAGCATGACTGTCTTCACTGGGTTATTGATCACTATTTGTGCCGCTTCGGCTAGGTATGCGAGAAGGGATATCAGAGTTGTACGCGAGGAAACGATGTACTCACGATCGCAGAGAATATTGTACTCTGGAAACGCATCAGTGATACGTGGATTCAATGAGGAATATCCGCGGGTCACTCACCTGCCGCAGGCGTGATGTTGCCAAAACCGTTGCCGCCGCCCATGAACACGAACTGCTCCACGCCGTCCAGAAGTTCAGGGTGCGCAGCAATGAATATACCGATGTTTGTCATCGGCCCGCTCGACACGATAGTGACTTTCTGTCCGGAACCCCCATTCCAAGTCGCCTTGATTGCGTGTGCTATGCCCTGCAGGGCTGAGATGGGTTTGCCGTCGTCGCTGTGGGCGAGACGTGTCTGTACCTCGGGACTATCTGGAGAGGAGAGTCCGACGACGCCTGCGAGACCATCTTCGCCGTGTATCTCTGGACAATGCCTCGGGGTACTTCTCGATAGTGGTTTCGCGGCACCGGGATACACTCTGACATGCCCAGGAGCCGCGAATGCATGGAGGCATCTGGCTGCATTTATTGTAGTCCAGTGCACGGTGGTATTTCCGTGAACCTTGTTTAGTCTTCAGTCGTGGTTGTCTCTCACTCGCAGTACCGGAAAGCGGACCCACGGTAGACACTCCGAGTAGATCTATGTTATCAAGGTGTATCGCCAGCAAGATTGCAGTTGCGTCGTCATGGCCCTTGGGACAAGAGGAGTCAGATAGCCGCTTAAAGATCAGATATCGTTCGTACAGGATCAACATCCAACCAAACAGGAACAGTTTTCTTCATGGGACGGTGTTACCCTGTGCGCGCGCAAAATTATGATTTTGTCGCTCGGTGAAGAGGTAGCTCACAAGCACACAAGTTTCTGGTAAATCCAAGGCAGGATACTGGTTCGGATTCAAGATAGGATCGCCGCTACCTTTTAATCCTAACACGTACAAACACGTCGTTTCTTGTTACAAGCCCAATGTCTGCTCTACCACCCGTAATCACTAATGAAGAGGAAATACAGGCCCCTCAACGTCCCCCTACACCCCCATTCCATGTGACTTTTGTAGCAAGAGGTCTTCATGTCCGCCGAGTCTCCTAGTCGTTGGCAAATACCTCACTTTGTTACCTTGCAGGCACAAAACTTTCCTGCGCATAAACCGCGTGACCTGCGAATACCCTCTGCACAAGCCATGACTCATGTCGCGTGGAGCTGTGATGGCAAACGTCTTGCCGCAGTAGGGATTGACAAGGCTACTAGAGTGTGGGCGCCAGAAAGTAGTGTGAGTCTCTACGTGCATGCGTGTTGCCACTTTATATCCCGAATATAGATGGAATATAGAGCTGCAACTCACTTCTCCGGAGGTCACTCTGACGACGTAGACTATGTCTCATGGAACCCAACTCACCCCGAGTTGTTCTGCACGTCCAGTCAAAGGGACAGGCGGATCGTCTTCTGGGATGCGCGACGTAGGTAACATGATGCATTTCGGCCTTTTGCGCTGACGATTTGCGTCAAGAAAGCCGGCACGTGCAACAGATCCAATTGAAAGTATCGCCTGTGCAGACTAATTACGCTCCTGACGGAAAATCGCTGCTATACACATCCGCAGGACACCAGCTGTTCTTTTTAACGTACGGCAATGACAATGATTCATCCAGATATATGTGGCAGATTTCGGACAAAGATGGGGTGTGCAGCATTCACTCTCTTTTCAGTGCTTCATCTCTTACGATACGCCCATTAGACGATTGTTGCGTCGACTGCCATGTTTAACCATATCGGGGACGGTATCATTTTAACGCATCACTCCGAGCATACTCTCCGCATAATGGACTATCCATCCTTGACATTGCGCGAAAGTCCAGCCGCACATGTAGGTGGTTGCGTCGCGGTGGCCCTTGATCCCCGGGGAAGGTCAACGGACTCAATCACGTCTACCATTTCAGCTGGGATTAAACTAGGGTCACAGGTACCTCGCGTCTGGTGGTTACGACTCAATAGTCAACATGTTTGACCTGAACGAGTGGATATGTGCACGAACAATAGCATCATGCGAGTACGTTGTTGAGCGTGTGCCCCATGAATCACGACGTATCTCTTTATCTAGTAACGCCATCAACGCCCTCAGCTTTTCGTTTGATGGTGAATACCTGGCGATTGCCAGCACTGGAACTTACATCGATATCGTACGTTCTTTCTAGTTTCTGTTGTATTCGCATATTCGTTTCGTGTCTTTCTAGTGTGCGACTGAGACAAGTTTCCCACTCCATCGTGTTCCAGCGCTGGCACCGTCACCGACAGTCACTTGGCACCCGTCGAAATACGTTTTCGCGTATTGTGGACAGACGAAGCAAAGGGAAGGTAGTCCTCCGCCGGTTGCTGTCATAAGTTTGTTTGGCGGTGGCATATAATGTCATGTGATGCCAAGTCAGTGTGCCTCTTAATTCGCTTGAATGGCGAGTTGCTGTTTCCGACGTATATGTGTCGAGCTCCTACTTTGCTGATCCCGTGAGGAGATGTTGTGTTGACATGCAATTCTTCCAGGCATATCGCGACAATAAACGATCCAAAAACTTACATACAAGCATGGCGCGACCATGCACTCACCGTCTCCATATCGCCACAGTAATATATGTATACAATTCAAAAACGCCCTCCCCAGCATCAGTGCACGATTAGGGTCCTTGGGGTGTGCAGATCTAGGAGCTCCGAGATATGTGGCTGCGCTATGATACGCTCCTCCGTATGAACTCTCCGGAACTGTCCGTTTGGATGAACGACCAACAATTGGGCGACAAACGGCTCCCGTAAACGCTTTGCCAGCACAGCAGTATAGTCTACGTTCTTGGACCAAGGATTGCAATCATCTCCTGCAGGGTCCTCCGCTAACTCTTCCGCCGTTGGCTGGTGCACCCTCTTTGTCGGGATCACACGGAGGGCGTTGTCCCAGACCCGTCCGATCGAGAGAGAACGCACAGCGGAGCGAACGTCCGGGACCTTGTACGCTGTAACGACCGTAATGGGCTCCAGGCCCTCCGCCTTGACGTGGTAACAGTACATCCACTGCTTGTGGATCTCGGTAGAATCCGTGAGTTCAATGGATATCACTTGGTACACGAACGTGCGCAGGTTCATCCTGCCATTGGCGATGAAGTGTCCAAGAGGGGGTTCGTTGAGGAGACTTTCCGCGATGCGCAAATATGCAGCGTGCGTAAACCCGCTCACGGCCTTGAGCACGGAGTGCTCGGGTGTAGATTGAGAAGGAGAGGAGCGCCAAGTGACCTGTCTGAAACACGACGGAGACCGGGCGAGGTAGGAGTTGAGGCTGGACGGCTTTCCCACCCAGTCAAAGATACCGGTGTCGTCCGTGTTTTTCATGATCTCGTCTTGCAGGCGCACAAATGAGCGTTCTCCCTCGCCGTATAGAACTGGCAGGCGCAAATCTAGGATTCCGAGCAGGCAGTAAGCCCTATCCTCGATTTTCGTTGTCTTCCGAGCCGCCATCCATCGCAGCCTCTCCCTCACGTCATCCAACCCAGGGGTGAAGTCGACGAGGTACGATTTGTCGATGCCTAAGATGTTTTCCAGACACTGAACAAACTCTGGAACTAGCTTGTGGTTTGACAGAGCCGCATCTCCAGCGGATCCCGGAAGGAAAGGTGTCCAGTCACCCATGTAGAACGCTATCGCGGTAGGCGCAAGCAGCTCCTGAAGAGTCCACCCCCGCGTGAACCATCGGCTGCGTTTGAGCGCTTCCAGAGTAGGTTGGAGAACGTCCAAAAGAAAGGCGATAGTGAGCGCCGAGTTTCGGTACCACTTAAACATGGAATTGATGGACTCTTGCAGTTCGGCGCTGCTGGATTTATCTATACAGCATGTATCGCTCCAGCACCAATGGAATCCATGCTGCTTGGCTATGCGACAAAAGCTTTGTAACTTGTGGTTTCCAGGAGAAGAGGGCGACATTTCGAGGATGTTCGCCATCTCCTTGAGGTCTCCGTACAGGGGTTCGTCTTCACACCATACATGGGACAACATGACGTACGCAAAGTATTTGCGTACAACATCCTCGGCTTTTTCAGCAAGATCGTCCGACGTGAGAGACTTGTCGACACAAAGTGCCTGATATTCGGCCGAGCGCTTAAAGGCACGCAAGAGTTCCACGCTCGAGGAAAAGGTTCCTGTGCTCAAATTGATGAGACGTAAAGGCATGCCCGACAGCACTTTCTGCGCTATTTCATCCACGATCTGCGTGGGTGTAACCTTTTCTTCAGGAACGGGGGTTTGAGAACCCTTGAGCTGTCCTCTCAGCTAGCTGTAGAAAACGTTGATCAAATGCACACTGACCAATGAAATGTGCTCCTTCTGGCCATTTCGAAAGCCTACCACTTCCTTCAATTGGGACGTGACCATGCCCAGCACCATGACTGGATACACAAAGGAGTAGCGGGAAATTAGCTGTGGGAACATGCTGCGGGTGGAGCAAAGGGTTACCTACAACGTGTATCATGACAAAACCTGTGAACTTGTGAGGACTCCTAACAGTTTTCCGAGTATCGTCCAACGCTTCCTCGGGTTCGCACAGGAAGTGGAGTACTCGGCTTCTAATTGTACTCACCTAAAAACGTATCCTAGTAAGTACTGGGCGTGAACCCACGTGTCAACGGTGTCTTGGTGCTAGTGATTCGATCAAGGGTTCCTGTATGTATCAGGGAAAACTGGTTTCCTAGCCCGCAGCATTTCATCAACGCCACCGGTTCCTTGAATAAACGTAGTGGCAAATTTGGCAAGTCAAACAAATGGGGTACGATTGCAACCGACACACCTAATATGTCGCAAGCACTGAGCCTCATGTCCACAGTAACGGGGTATTCCCATTACTGCTCACAGGGTTGCCCGCAAGCAGATTGTACCAGTTCGTAAAGTTTCGTAAAAGATTTGCGACAAAGCCGCGGAAGCATCGCCAGGTCCCGACCGTTCCATGGATCCTAGGTCGTGTGGTGCTGTGGTGCGGATATAGAATGGACCCAGAAGTTTCATAGTGCCGTAAACCGGTACTTGAAGCGCGGTTTTGACATCCAGCTGCCTCATCCCAAATGCCCGTCCTTGACAGACCCCTCGAGGGTGGCAAATTCACTCTCGATGCGTCCGGAGTAGCTGGTTTCTTCGGTGGAGAGGAAGCCATCTCAGCTATGGCTACTGTTCACCTGTTCAATGGCAGAAGGTGGCTAGGGTGGTACAACTCACCAGGGAGTTATACCATTGCCAAACGGTTTGGCCAGATCGCAAGTACACGTATATGGGATGGGCTCTTTCCAGGTCCAAACGAGACGCCAGCAGTGTCATTCGGGCTAGACGGAAGGCAAGGTCCAAAGTACGTCGCCTCGCTCTCTGGGACAGAATTGCAGACAGGCCACCTGGGATATCTCACGATGGAGAAGGCCAAGGATCAAAAAGGTCTCAAACGTATTGCAGGGAGAGAGACCGCTCCGAGTACCGTCACGTTCTTGGAATTGAAGGATGTCAAGTACGATGGAGCTGTTCCCAAGAGGGACCCTGGCAACGCACTTATCGCGTTCTTCCCCATTGTAATCAGCTTCGCTAGTTGCATCATGTGTGCTCTGGTTGCGGACTGGTACTGTTTCGCGATGATCTTACTCGGTATCGTCTCAAGCGGGATCGCTTGTCTGGTGATTGGCTCTGGGGAACTCACCGTCGATAGCGTCAAGAAGCCAGCACCTGGTGCTCCACCGGGAGATGGCATGCTCATAGGGGATGACACTGTCATCGTGGTAAAAGGGGCTGAAAAGGATGTAAACGCAATCACCAAGGGGAAATTTCTTGTGACGATCGCTGGAGCACCTGTGTACCACTCCGTCGGACTCTGTTCTCTGCTCCTCCTCGTTCAGTTCTTGCTCCAGCTTCTTCTTATTCCCCAAGGAACGCTCTTTGGCCAAATCATGTTCCTTGGCACGCTCGGGGTATCATGGGCCTACAATTCGTATCTTTCCTCCTTGGAGAAGGAGAAGATCCAGGCGAAGGTCCTCTTCAAAATGCTGGGTAAACCAAAAATGCGTAAATTCCGTTTGGGAACGAGGACAACGATGACAGTCTTTGCTTGTCTCCTCCTTTGCGATGGGATGGAAAGCCCGTACGGCGGGATTAGTCCTGCAAAAATCCTTCGTGATTTCATCCCGAATGACACTCAGGTGTGGCAGCGGTGGAGGAATAAAGTTGTTCGACAGATGAAGGAGTGCAAGGCGTCCCCTGGATCATTGACATTGCTGGAGCTCGACCAAGACGATCGCTCGCACCTTGATGAGGGAGACATTAGTCTTCTCACCACTCTGCTGAAGGACGCCAAGTCTGCATTCGAGGGCTACCACGAGCACTTTATATTGCCATCAATAAAAACCTTCAAATAGTGTAGTCATAGTACCATTGCTTTCAAAATTTCTTGCTATGTCGTCTTGTAGTTACCATCCTTGCATTCGTAAATCGAGGTCTGTCGTACTCAAATCGTGATATTCTGCAGTTGAATGAGTCGGACGCCATGATGTCTCTGTTCTAGTTTTTAGCAGTTCTAACTTCTGGCACCGCGACCGCTTCGGATGACACTCTCTACTACATACTTGGCACTAACTTGAACTCGTAGTGTCTGCAACGGTAAATATCCTTCAATGCCATTCCAGTATTACGATCCTTGACCAAGGTTTGCTAGTGATATTCCGACTTGGAAACGAACCTGAATATGATAGGGGGTGAGTCGGTGTCAGAGTCGTCGGTTATCGTAGTCAGTCCTTTGTCCTGTCCGCCATCCAGGATAGCGACATCCATCATCGTGAAACAACTGTCGAAGAGCACGATGATGCGGACGTAGAGTCGTTGAAGTATTGCCAATCACGGCATTTGAATGTCCCTACACCAGGTACGTCGTACCAGGCGAATGTCTGTATCTGCGTATCTGGTCATTTCGAGCATTGTCTCCGTGACACCTGCAGCAGCAGCATCTGAGTCTTGGGTGCGCAAACCTACTTCTGATATCTGTCAAAGTCTGGACAACTACCTGAATCGTGAACACGGTACGTGAACAATCCGAATCACGAGGACAATTTTTTTACGATAAAGGTATCTAGTGGCTTATCGGAAGAACTATCATAAGCAGAATGCGAAGTTGAAATAGACATAGCTGTTTATAGCCTCAGAACGCCAAGTCATGCGCTTGCTACTACTTGTTGACAAAGTAACCAAGTGTTGGGCTAGCTGACCAAGCTATAAAGGAAATCCAGATTGGCATTATACATTTTGTCATTCAAAATCAGGAAGATACTTGTTGGTACCAACCACATTGACGTTCATAGTTAGGATTCCTTCCTTTGAATGTGCACACGAGCGACAAAATATGCAAAGTCTATATTGCCAAGGTGGCCCCCACAACTAGGTATGTACAATTGGGTACCAGAGGGCATACCCGTACCCGCCAATGGGTACGGGTACATGCGCGCGTTGCAGAAATCGTGTCCATGGCTATCTACCTCTTGTCGTCGCGCGCGTGGTGTGCTGCCGTTGCACCCTACACCCTTGTGCGCCCTCATCCTCGCAGGGACATTGCCGTCATATCGCAGTGGTAAGGGCATGCCGGCGCAATCGCCCGTAGTCGTCATCGCATGGCGGTGGTGCGCCATTGATTATCGTCGACGCCACAGCGGTGGTCACATGCGCACACGCGTCGCCCTCACCTTCGCTGTTCTCGTCGTCGTGGCATGAAGGTGGCGCGCCATTTCGTGGCCCTCGCCTGTTTCGTCGCGTGACGGCCGTGGTGGGGGTGCCGTTGTGCCGCTGTCATATGGCGGTAGTGGGTCGAC
>JBBPUD010000628.1:0-13465 GCA_038094475.1 Phylloporus aff. rhodophaeus
TCCACTCTTTCGCCTTGCGGTGACCCCTTGGAAGGGGTCGCCCGGTCTCCGCTGAGTCACCCCTTGGAAACCTTCTCGGCTCGCCTCCGGCTCGCGACCCCTCAGAATGACCAATCTGCCAGCAAATTTGCGACCGGTGGTCACGTGAATTTGTCCCCACGGTTCAATTCAACTTGCCTCGACAACCTTTCTGACCACTTCGACCCCACCCCCCACCCTCGGCTGCGCAATGGCCCACCGCCACGCGACAACGCCTGCGAGGTGGCGCAATGGCTTTCCCACCACCACCACCACCACCACCAAACGACGATGACGTGGGCGAGGGCTGCGCAGCGACGCATCACCACCACGCGACGGCGGCAGCGAGGCGGGGCAACGGCTCGCCCACCACCACTAAACGACGATGACGTGGGCGAGGGCTGCGCATCGGCGGTGCACCACCACCAGACGACGACGACGGCGCGGGCGAGGGCTGCACAACGGCGCACCACCACCACACGACGACGACGGCGCGGCGGGGCAACGGCCTGCCTACATACCACCACACGATGTGGGCGAGGGCTGCCGAACGGCGCGCCACTACCAAGTGACGACAACCACGACGAGGCGGGGCAGCGACTTGCCCACCACCACCAAACGACGAGGCAGGTGAGGGTTGCGCAGCGGCGCATCACCACCGTGCGACGGCGAGCTGGCGAAGGGCACCACCACCAGCACGATGACGAAGGTGAGGGGAACGCAATGGCCCGCCCCCTCCGTCCCCACAACGACGACGCGGGCGAGGGCTGTGCGAAAGCATGCCACCATCACACGACAATGACGGGCGCGAGGAGGCGCAACCGACAATGAAGAGGTCGAGGGCAGCGCCAGGCATGCCCCCTACCCCCAGGACGATGCAAGTGAGGTGCCACCACCACTACTGTAAGTCGGCGACAACAGCACAACGGTGACCTCACCCCACATACGAAGACGACGCAGAGGGCGCGGACAGCGTAAAGGCATGCCCGCAACCACTAACGTGACGACGAAGGGGGTCACCACCGCTGTCGCGCGATGATAACGCGGGCATGGGCATCACAACAGCATGCCCGTAACCACAACCGCAATGATGCTGGGACAAGGACCACCTACCTCCAGATACGATGAGGAGGGAGCGGGGTGTTGACATTTACTTTCGAGGCGCTCGACGATACGAGTATTCCCAGTTGAATAATTGTATATTTTCTGTAATTATTTATAGTAGTGAAATGATCAGAATTTTTGACTACTACAGTGAACTATATTGGCAAATTTTCACTGTGCACTGTGCTATCACTGCTATGGACTACTATATAGGTGTGCTACCATTTACTACCATATGCAAATATAGTATTGGTGGTCACTACAGTCGGCAAAAGTAGTAGGGGGATTTCGACTGGGCTACAGGTGCAACATAGGCTATATAGTACTACATAGCAATTATGATTTTTCCTGATGTTCACAACCTTGATGTCTCTCACCTTCTCTGCACCAGGTCCATAAAGTCCAGCTGGTTTATCCAAGTGTTTGAGTATACCCACGTGGGCCATATGATCATCCCTCCACATGTCTCACCACTCTAAAGCGCTCATTACCCGCACGTGTACGTTAGGCAGCGCTTTTGCAAGTGTTTTGTCGAACAAGGCATGCCTAGTGTTCTCAGCAAAAGTGGAGATGTTACAAAAGAGGAGTTTCATGTCGCAGCCGTTAGACCTAAATGTGTGGTCACCCAGTAGAAGAAGTTGTCAAAATGCTTGCGGTCATCGGGCTCAGAAAACAGACTATGGTTGATTTTTTGTGGATCGGGTATCCCAAGTGCAATTCCAAATGGGTCTGAAACAGGGTCAAATGTTGACCACAGACTCAGAGCTGGGTGGTCCCACCATGAATTATGTAATACTGTAAGTGTTGATCGAGTGCTTTCTAATAACTTGCTGGCAAAACCCAAGACTGCAAGTGCGTGTGTCGTTGTGAGGGACCACCCGATGAGGATGGTGCCACCATATGGATCATTTGGGTCCGCCAATGGAATACCCTGCTCGGTCACGAAAATGGCGAGGAAAGTAGCGATTTTGATTCCTGGCATGCAGTAAAAGGGCTCCACCTCTTTGATCTTCTTTCCTCTCCTGATCACCTGCATGCAAGTTCTCACAGCTCTGTGGAATCCTACCTCAATCACTGTGTTGAATTCAGATGCAAAGAAGCAAACTAAAGATCTTGGTAGTACACTAATTGAGGTATGACTTTCATTTCTTAATTGCTAAAATGGTGCACATGTGACTTATATATGTTTGTATCTTAGTGTCTTTCTTGGATTACACCCTTGCTCAGCTATGGATGGACAAAGCGCAAGGGTATCCAGTGGAATGATGTCTGGGGAGGTTTTGAATACTTTCTAGAGTGGCGTTTGGAAATCAAGGATGCAATGTTATGCAAGAAGCTAATGAATGAGGTAAGTATAAAAAATATGGCTTATTTAAATTTAGCTAATAATGGAATGATACAAATAGATTATTGTGGCTCTCTTGGAGGATCAACGATCAACATTGTTACCACTAAAGAAAATCCTCGATGAACTGTTTCCACCCAAGTCATGGTCTATAGCACAGAACAAGGCAAATGAAGAGTTGCTTGGAAGTTTACCAACTGCCAAATGGTCAACTATCCTCTTGGCATTCATGGAAAAATATGCCAAAGAGATTGCTGATGAACCCACAACCATTCAAAGACCTGCAGCATCTGAAAAAATCTTACACGAAGGTTTATTTGGATCTGTAACTGAAGAAACAAAACAAAACTTCTCTTTGTTTTACAAGATTTTACGCTGCACAGTCATCAACTGGGAAACATTTGAGCTTCAGGAGAGAAAAACATTTATCAAGCATGCATTACCTGAAGTTTGCCGTACACGTCAATGTCACAATATTCTGGGATGGGATCTGATATGGCTGCTGTATAAGAATCTAATTGGCATTGTGCAAGGCTTTGTTCCTCACTCAAACAACCCTGAACAATCCTGGAATGGTTGGCTAAAGTATTCTTCAATACCAATTGCCGATAAGGATTATACAAAGTTCTTAGGCTACTTCCCAGAGAACTATGAAGGAGAGACAATAGGAGCAGCAACAGAGCGTGCTGTGAAAGGAACCATGAACACCAACAAGACTCAAAAGCTTGCAATACAGCTTGTGGAAATCTTGCACCAACCAGAAATGGGTGGCATTCAGACAACTGCACAAGGTGATGTTATTGATATTGCCTTGCAAAGACCACTTATAAATCTTCTCACGGTGAGTAATGTATAGTTCACATGTGACTTATTCTTTAATAAGTTATTATTAGGAGGTAGCTGCTATTGCACACAAAAAGTCTTTGCGTACATAAAATCCAACTGAAGACCTGAATCGTGTACTTCTAACAGATGAGCTAAACAAAGCCATTGAAAATCTTGGAATGGGAACAAACTTTGATGGTATCAAATTTGCAAGTGCAGATGAAACCAGTAACTATTGGTGACCACGTTCTGCTGATGAAATGAATGCTGCAGGTTCATCAACCTATGCCTTTAAAGACACTGATGAATATATTGAGAAGGCTACCAAAAAACGAGCAAATGATCTGAATTGACTAGCAAAGCATGTTGAGCAATGGAAGAAACTAAAGACAAAGAAATCTAAACAACGTCATGTAGAGCTATCTGATAAGGCAGCAGGTGGTGGTCTACAACCCTGTAAGTATCTCATATAGTCTATACATGCCATAAATTTATTTTGGTCATTACTATAGCTCAAAGTGCTAGTGCACTTACACTGACTAGTAGTGCTTATCCTTCATCTGAAAGTGAGGCTATTTCAGGAGGTAAGCCAATTATTTGGCACATGTGACTTATATGTAACTTGTGATATAGACAAACATAGAACTCCATTAGGAGGATTCACTGACTCTGAGAGTGAACAGCCAGTTCTAAAACAGCCCAGACAAAGCCATCCTGGCTATAAACTCCTGGAAAGACTAGCTAAATTGCAATGCAAGGAAATCTCAAAGGAATCTTCCCGATCAATCAATGAATGGAACTCAACAATTGCACTATTGAAAGAACCCAATTCTATTCCAGATTCAAGTTGGCCATTTTTTACTCATGCCTTGTTTGTCATTCGTGACAAGCTTGACAACCCAAGTCGAGCTCTTAGCCTTTTCTTTGAACATCTCCACAGCATGAAAGAATATCCTCAGGAGCATGAGTTGTCACAGTGGTTGTTGACTGTATGGAGCAAAGATGCCCAAGTTGGAATTACTGTCAAAGATCTTGTCAAGGAATGGATTGACAGGACTATGGATACTATGGACACAATTCAATCATCTCAGGAGGAAAACATGAGTGGTATTGAATAAATATATCATCATGTCCAGGCCAATTATTCTGTATTCCCTTAGTCTTGTTTGTACAGTATTTCTTTTTTGATAGCTTTCTTGGTTTTTACCTGTCTATGTTCATGTATGGTACTTAAGTTTTGATGCATTTTTTAGTTTTTCTCTCTCCATATTCAAACATATCACTTGGAAAACATTTTGTCCTATCAAGTTCTGAATTAGAATGAGTAAAAGCTTACAATATTGGAAATGCATGCAGTATGGTGGCATTACTATTCTCTGACATGCATGCCCACTTCTCTTCCATTTCACCATTCTCTTCACCATCCTTTGGCACAGAGTTCTTATAGTCCTATGCTATCTTGCCTCCATTTTGGCCATCGCCTGTCATGCTCACACTCTTCACTGCAGTCCTTGTATATCCTGTTCTGGTTGGTATGTTATAAAACCTTCTGGTCTATGAAAATGACCACGTCATCCATGAGACTATTTACCTTTTTTTCATGTACTTACCATACATTGCTTTGCCAATTTCCATACCTACATCTCAGCTCTTCCCCCCCTTCTTCTTTACTCCATCTTTTGCCCCATCTAGTTGTCATTGATCCCAAGAAATCACACTTTCTACTCTGCTTCTCTCAATGCCCTTCATCCCTGAGATTTATCCATTCCTCCATCTCATACCCCAGTCATCACTCCATTAGCAGCTTGTCACTTCTCTTCCCCTCCTATGTGTAGAATTGTAGAATTGGGTTATTGTTACGATTGTCTACCTTTTTCCTCATTGTATCCTAACTCTTCTTCGCTGTCCCTTTCTCTCTTGTTCATCTCATATTCAATATTGGGCTCAGGCTTTGTTCTTTGTCATCAGCTCCTGCCATACTGACATGGTTATGCTCTTCTAAGCCCATCTCCATTCTTGTAACCATGGACAGCCTTCTCCACAGTCCATTTCTCCCATAATGGCTTCATTTCCCCTCTTTCCATAACATTCCATAGTATTCTATGCTTATGTGTCTCATACTATAAATATCCACTGCCCTGTACTCTTACCTTACTCTTGATCTGTGCAATCCACACACATGTTAGGTCTTCCTTTGTCCCTGTTACAATTCTTTCTCTTTATCGTAACATTCTTCTTATCACTTGTCGTATCTCGTTCCTCGCTCCTCCTTTTATCTTTGTAGAACGCGATGAGCATGCGCTCATCATCCTTAGTCCATCATCCATCTCACTGTTCAACCAGTGACGTGTATCTTCGCACAGGTTCTCTCCTTGGAGTTCCTGTTTCACCTTCACATCAGTTTCACTTCGCTATACTCTTTGATCTCGTTTCGGACAGCCTCTCTCCGCAGTTCGGCTCTCTCGTGCCGACTTAGTGATCTTACATTCCATGCCATTCTATGGCCTTCTTTGCTGCGCGTCTCGATCGTATAAATACTAGAATAGAACACTCAATGTACTCATACTTGATCTACACAATACAAGTGTACATCTCATGTCATCCCTTGTGAACATCTCTGAGAATTCTTTGGCGATGTTGTTGTACCTCTTCGTGAGCGTCCTCTGTCAAACGAGTAACGTTCAAATCCTTGCCCTGACCCTGGTACACTTTGTGTAACAAAAGATCAAGTATCTCCCTTGTCCCTCCTATCTAGGAGTAGGACACCCTCATAGCAAACATTTCCCACAGAGACCGAGCCCTTCGCCGTGCTTACCGCGTCCCGGAAGACAACGACGAACAAAGAACCACCCAGCAACCATCACCTTGACGAGTTCTTGGATCCTCGTATTCCCCAGCACCACCTGCGAGTCCTCTGGCCTTGCCTGCCCCTTGTGCGCTTCCTGCCATCGAAGCACCACAGACCTTGACCACCCTGAGACCACCGTCGTCACCATCGCCACCCCAGTCACCTAGTCTCTTTGCACCATCGCCCCCACCCATGTCCTCAGAAAAACCCACTGAACTCCGAGCTGCTTTGCCAGCAGACTTCTCCGGGAAACTGGTAGACGCAGTCAGATGGATCAAGGCCATGAAGGCCTACTTCATCATTAACAAGAAACTCTATGCCGATGACGCAACCAAAGTCTTCACTTGTCTCAGCAAAATGTTGTCCACAGAAAGGGCAGCTGCCTTCGCCGAAACCTGGTATGACAGGTTGGCCGACCCACTCCTTGAAGAAAAGGAGAAGACATTTGACAAGTTAGTCGAAAACTTTGAAAAGACGTTCTACCCCTTTGATATCCAAGCCACCACCCGACTCCAGCTCCCATACCTTCGCCAGACCGTCTTCAGAGAACCCGACAACACCATCAACGACGGATTTCAGAAGTTCATCTCTGATTTCCTAGGAACCGCTGCCAAGTCTGGCATCACCGATCAACAAACGCTCATAGGATACTTTGCTACTGGCTGTGACCAAAAGATCACCGACATGGTCTTATCCATGAGCGACCTCCCCACAGATTGAACGCGTGGATTGACAAGTCCACGCAGTTCCACACTCAGAAGGCTCGCATGGCAGCCATCAGGAAAGGCGCTCCCCAGACCCACGCTGTCCCCACCCCTCCAGCTCCTCGTTTTGTCCCTCAGCCTGCCCCTCGCATCAGAGATCCAAATGCAATGGATGTAGACTCCATTCAAGTCTCCAAACTCACCCCCGAAGAACGTTCCAAATGCTTCAAAGAGGGATGTTGCTTCAGATGCCGAAGGATTGGGCATAACGCCCAGAACTGCAAAACGTTCTCCGCCTCCACCCCACAGAACATTCGCTCAGTCCCGACTCTAACACCTAAGGAACCTGTCATTCCAAAGGAAGTCCCCGCTGCTCCACCATCCGCAAACCCGCTCGATGTCTATGTCAACCAACTGAGAACTAAGGGATGGAAGGACGAAGAAATCCATCAGACGCTTAGGGCCAACTATGAGGAACCAGCCGAAATTTCTCTCTTGGATGTAAAGGATTTTCTCTAAGGGAAGATGCCCCGACGTCTTCTTCCCCGCATGTACTTGTAGCAATGCCGAATGAAAATGCATTCCGTTTCCCCGTCTTGCTACAAGTACCCAAGCAAACCGTCGAAACCACCGCTCTGCTTGATAGCGGTGCCTCTGGAAATTTCATTGATATCTCCCTCGTCCCCAAACTCAGGCTAGGATGCCGAGTACTTCGAAAACCCGTCATCGCATACAACGTTGATGGCACCAAGAATAAAAAGGGTACCATCAAATGGAAACTCTTCGCACAAGTCTCCTTCCCTTCGTTCTCACAAAAAGTCGAGTTCATGGTCACCTCTCTCGGTAGATCACAAGTTATCCTTGGGATGCCCTGGCTGCGTCAATGGAACCCTGATGTAGACTGGACCAACATGCGACTTTCCATAGACTCCCCAGAAACCCTTCAAAAGATCACCCTGTCCACCCAGCTCGCCCAGGAAAACGCTTCCGTTGAGAAAGAGATTCCAACGTGGTGCAAGGACTTTGCAGATGTCTTCGCTGAAGCTATGTTCAACGTCCTTCCCCAACACCGAGACTACAACCACACCATAGAACTTAAACCATCCTTCGTCCCCAAAATTGCCAAGGTATATCCGTTAAACCCTGCTGAAAAGGAGGCATGCAAAAAGTTTGTCGAAGAAAACCTCGCTACTGGTCGCATCATCCCTTCCAAATCCCCCCAAGCCTCGCCATTCTTCTTCGTACCCAAGAAGGACGGTTCACTACGTCCATGCCAGGACTACCGCTACCTCAACTCACATACCGTCCGGAATGCATATCCCCTGCCACTCATCTCGGAACTTATCGACGACATGAAAGACTCGACGCTGTTCACCAAGCTCGACATTAGATGGGGATATAACAACATTCGTATTCGGAAATCTGATCAATGGAAAGCGGCGTTCATCACCCCTTTGGGCCTTTTCAAACCCACCGTCATGTTCTTCGGGTTCAACAATGCCCCCTCCACATTTCAAGCGTTCATGAACCACATCTTCGCAGATATGATCTCAGAACTTTGGCTCAAGATCTACATGGACGATCTTGGTATCCATACCCAACGTGACATCGAACTACATCACTCCAGGACCAAATGAGTACTCCAACGACTTCGTGAACATGGACTCTCCGTGAAGATCTCCAAGTGCTCCTTCGATGAACCTAGAATGGAATATCTTGGCATGATCATCGGCCAAGGGCGCGTGGAGATGGATCCCACCAAGCTCTCGGCAATCAAGGATTGGAAACCCCCGACCTCGGTGAAAGGCATCCAAAGTTTCATCGGATTTGCCAACTTCTATTGCAAGTTCATCCCTAACTTCTCCGACATCGTTGCTCCCCTCGTCCTCCTCACGCACAAGGATCAGAAATGGGAATGGACTCGTCACCAGGACAGAGCGTTCACTCGTTTAAAGTTGATCTTTGCATCCACTCCGGTTCTCACACTCCCCGATGTCTCTTGCCTGTTCTTCGTAATGACCGATGCTTCTCTCCTCGCAGCCGGAGCTGTTCTCCTACAAGAAGACAGCAATGGAGATCTCCATCCCTGCGCATACTTCTCGAAGACTTTCGCTATAGCTGAGCGAAATTATGATATTTATGATCAAGAACTCCTCGCCGTCATCCTCGCACTTCAGGAATGGCGTCAGTATCTACTAGGCACTGAACACCCAGTCACAGTCATCACGGATCACAAGAACCTATCCTATCTCAAAGACCCCCGTAAACTCTCGCGCCGACAAGCTCGCTGGTCACTTTTTCTCCAGGACTATGACATTATCTGGAAAGTCACCCCAGGTTCTCAGATGGGTCCAGCTGATGCACTCTCTTGCCGTGATCACGTAGACACAGCTGACGACAACACCGATGCCTCCATCCTCCCTGATCCTGTCGTCATCTCTGCCCTCGACACCTCTTTATTCAAAGGAATCCAATTGTCCTCTCCCTCTGACCCCCTAGTCCTTCGCGCCCTCCAGAACCTTGCTGATGGATCCCCACTCTTTCCTCGCTCTGCTCTAGCTGACTGGCGTTATGCCGACGCTCAGTTATTTTACAAAGAACGCCTCTATGTCCCTCCCTCGTCTTGACAAACCCTCCTCGACTCCATTCATTCCTCTTCTACCACCGGTCACATGGGATTGTTTCGTACCAAATCTATTGTCGAACGAGATTTCTGGTGGCCTGGTCTGGCCACCTTCGTCCGAAACTACGTCACAGGCTGCGCTGTTTGCCAGCAAAACAAAGTTAATACCCATCCAACTGTTCCCCCACTCCAGCCTATCCCATCCACTGTCTCACTTCCTTTCAGACAGTTATCCGTGGACCTTATCACAGATATCCCGCTTTCTAACAACTTTGACTTGATCATGGTCGTGGTCGACCATGGCCTTACGAAGGGGGTAATTTTATGCCCTTGCACTAAAACCATCGACGCTGCTGGAGTAGCCAAACTTTTCTTCGACCACGTCTTCAAACGCTTTGGACTCTATGATTCCATTATCTCAGATCAAGGACCTCAGTTTGCCTCCGCACTTGCCAGAGAACTCACCCGTCTCCTCCAATACGACCTCAAATTCACAGCCTACCATCCTCAGACCGACGGACAAACCGAACGTACCAACCAGGAACTGGAAACGTACCTACAGATCTTTTGTGGCAACAAACCTCATCAATGGGCGGATCACATCACCACTGTGGAGTTTCATCACAACACGGCCCCACACAGCTCGACTAAGGTCTCCCCCTTTTTCTTGATGCTCGGATATGAACCCAGGAACTTCCCTGTGATCGGAAAGACGTTTATCCCCGCCCTGGAAACCCGACTCACCGCACTAGAGGAAGCTCGAAAGGAAGCCCTCGCAGCTCACGACTCTGCTCGTCTACTCATGACCAAAAGATCCACACAGAAGTTCTCCCCTTGGAAGGTAGGAGATCGTGTCTGGCTCGAAGCCACTAATCTCCGCATCCCGTATCCCTCACGAAAACTCGCACCTAAACGCCACGGTCCATTCGAAGTTACTTGCGTAATCTCCCCCCTAGCATACCAACTGAAACTTCCTAGTACCTGGAAGATTCATGACGTGTTCCACGCCTCACTGCTTTCTCCCTTCAAACAAACCAACGTACATGGACCATCATTCTCACAGCCCCCTCCGGACGTAATTGATGACGAAGAGGAATATGAAGTGGAGGCTATTCTGTCTCACAAGGGACCCCCTGGCCGCTATCGGTACCTGACCGCATGGAAAGGATACTCCTCCGCCAAAAACACGTGGGAACCCAAAACCAATCTCACCCACTCCCAAGAGATCTTGAAAGACTATAAGAAACTTCACCGACTTAGATGAGACCTCACACATCCAGGACGTTGTGATCTCTTCGTGAGGCTCCTCCCTGCATGCGTGAATTCTGTTGTTCTTACCTCAAAGCATTCTGGATTTCTCTCCTCGCCTTTCTTACTATCACGCTAATATTCTTCTTACTTTGGTTCTTGACTCCGATCTCGGCGCATTCCTCTCTGACCCCAAAGGCATCCCCATCACTATGACCTCCGACACCCAATCCCCACCTATCTCTCTACTGCCTTCTCCTCACAGCTCCCCTGACATCAACGACACAATGGCTTTACTCCGGACTTCACCGGTTCAATCCCACCTTCTTCCCCCGAGAATCTGGAAACCTCTGTTCGCCACCATTCTGTGTAAGCCATCTCTGACCCTATTACTCGAACGGATGCCCCTCTACGCGGATGATCCTATCATCAAGGGATTAGTCTCCCTCTATCACGCAGTACACACCGCCCAAGTACTGCATTTCCACGTAGCACCCAACGACCTACCCGAAGAGTATGGTTTACCCATCCGGGAAACACAGAATGGCCTCACAGGCCGAATCCTAAAATTACTCCACACCGCCGACTTTCACAGCTTTGTCACACAGATCCCTATCTCAGTTTTATATCCCATATTTCGCCCAATCTTTCTCTCCATGTACCCTGACGAGTGCGCAGCCTATTTAACCAGCATTAGCCTTTCTCCTCAAGAGACTCCTTCTCGCTCTCCTCCGCTACCCTTGGCGTTACGCATTTCCTCCCCTCCTACTGAAACTTCTCCCTCCCCTGCTTCCACTCCAATCGTCCAACCACGCGTCATAGAGGATGATATCATCCCATTCATACTAGACCCTCCTGGTGGTTTTCGTCAGATCAACCAACAAGCACTCTCGTACAACAGCGCTTACGTCGTCCAAGTTGGGGGACTATCTATACTCTCCGCACCTACTCGTCTCCTCCATAGTCCTTATGACCGACCTCCTGCATCCCGCTTCACCCGTTGTTTCCGATGCCACCGCACTGGTCACTATCGAGATGAATGTCCTCTATACCAATGCCCCCACTGCCTCGTTACTGCTCCTGGTCACCCCCAACGTCTCTGTCTCACCTTACAATGTACTACTTGTCAACAATGGGGACATGGACCCGCGCGTTGTCCGAGAGAGGTCTGCCTCCATTGTGATCAGTTTGGACATAATGAGCCGCAATGTCCATATCTCCATGGACTTGACCACCCCATGCCCACCGAGGATGTTTGAGAAGCTTTCAGTTAACGGATGGAAAGTTGCGCCAGGGGCACAACTCTACAAGGAGGGTAATGTTACAATTCTTTCCCTTTATCATAACGTTCTTCTTCTCACTCATCGTATCTCGTTCCTCGTTCCTCCCTTTATCTTTGTAGAACGTGATGAGCATGCGCTCATCATTCTTGCTCCGACATCCATCTCACTGTTCAACCAGTGACATGTATCTTTGTACAGGTTCTCTCATTGGAGTTCCTGTTTCACATCGCCTCGTTCTTGATCTTGTTTCAGACAGCCTTCTCCGCAGCCCGGTTCTCTCGTACCGGCTTAGTACTCCTATATTCCATCGTGTTCTTTGACCTTCCATTGCTGCGCGTCTCTTTAGTATAAATACGCAGAGTAGACACTCGATGTACTCATACTTGATCTACACAATACAAGTGTACATCTCGTGTCATCCCTTGAGAACACCACTGAGAACTCTTTGGCGACGTTGTCGTACCTCTTCGTGAGCGTCCTCCGTCAAACGAGTAACGTTCAAATCCTTGTCCTCGTCTCAGTACACTTCGTGTAACAACAAGTAGCACATTGTAAGGTGAGGCAGAGACGCTGGGGGTGACCAGGAGCAGTAATGTGGCAGTGGGGGCATCGGTATAGAGGACATTCGTCTCGATAGTGACCAGTGCGGTGGCATCGGAAGCAACAGGTGAAGCAGGACACTGGAGGTCGGTCATAAGGACTGTGGAGGAGACGAGTGGGTGCGGAGAGTATGGATAGTCCCCCAGCTTGGACGACGTAAGTGCTGTTGTACGAGAGTGCTTGCTGGTTTATCTGACAAAAACCACCAGGAGGGTCTAGTATAAATGGGATGATATCGTCTTCTACGACGCGTGGTTGGATGATTGGAGTGGGAGCGGGAGAAGGAGAAGCTTCCATAGGAGGGGAGGAAAAGCGTAACGCCAAGGGTAGCGGGGGAGGAGAATGTGACGGAGTTTCTTGAGGCGAAAAGCTAATGCTAGTTAAATAGGCTGCACACTCGTCAGGGTACATGGAGAGAAAGATCGGGCAGAAGACGGGGTATAAAATCGAAATAGGGATCTGTGCAACAAAGCTGTGAAAGTCGGCAGTGTGGAGTAATTTTAGGATTTAGCCCGTGAGGCCATTCTGTGTTTCCCGGATAGGTAAGCCGTACTCTTCGGGTAAGTCGTTAGGTGCTACGTGAAAATGCAGTACTTGGGCGGTGTGTACTGCGTGATAGAGGGAAACTAATCCCTTGATGATAGGATCATCCGCATAGAGGGGCATCCGTTTGAGCTGTAGGGTCAGAGAGGGTTTACATAGAATACTGGCGAATAGAGGTTTCCAGATTCTTGGGGGAAGAAGGTGGGATTGAACGGGCATGGTCCGAAGTAAGGCCATCGTGTCATCGATGTCGGGGGAGCTGTGAGGAGAAGACGGTAGAGAGACAGGTGGGGATTGGGTGTCGGAGGTCATAATGATGGGGAT
>JBBPUD010000629.1:0-13315 GCA_038094475.1 Phylloporus aff. rhodophaeus
CTGGCTCGTCTTTAAATGCTTCTGAATATTCGTTGATGGCCCGGAGTAACGCAGTTGCCGGAACGTAGTTTCGATACTCGGACTTTTCGTGCAGTACATGAGCCTCGTCGAGGGCAATCACAACCTTAGGGTAGTCCAAAGTGTCTCGCAAGGAGGGCCGAGCATCTACCATATGATTGAAGTATTTGTGCAGGACGTCAATTGTTTCTGTCTCCGCATACACCTGCATTTATTGAGTGCGATAAATGTTGTAGATTAATACTGCGCCTACACGATCATACGCCTTCCTAACCGATTCAAAGAAGTCAGCACGCTTCCCACTATTAACATCAGAAAGCGCCCCAGGTGAATTCGACTCAGACTGCCAGAAGTCAGCAAGGCATCCGAAAATCGTTGCAAAAAAGGCTCGACATCGTTTTCGATAATCCGTCTCGCTAAAGTATCCCGGGGAGAGAAGGTCTGCGGGTATAGGGTCTCGAGGAGGATAGCCGCTCAGGTCGGTCTTGCCTCGGATGTTCATGTACAGTACACAAATACCCTTCTTGCCAAGCTACACGGAAAGGATACATCAACAAGATCATGTGGCATGGTGACTAGAACTGACCTCAAACAGCAAGCGAGTCTTTCCTGTACCTGAACTCTGAGTTATGGAGCAGAACTTGCCGTAATATGTGATGGGACCCGATCGAAAGGTAAGGTTGTTTTTAATAAGATATTGAATGAACGCATCGACGGAAGTGCCCTTGTAGTCATACATCATCGCCTCCTTACGCTCAGCAAGCTCCGCTGGTGAAATATGTTCTACGTATGTCGTGTAAGGCGGATCAAGATATGTGGTATGAAAAACTGACCTTGATCGAGAGATTGAAGTGAGCCTATGGACGGTAAATGGAGAGAAGGTTAACATCGTGATAAATGCGCGTACGGAGTATGCGAACATCACGAAATGACATGGCTTTCCAGGCATGCGTTACCTTGTTCCTCACGTGGTCGGGGACATCAATGTCATAATCGAGATATTGTTGATCCAGCTTGGAATCGTTTTGAACTACCGTGCGAAGCACAGCATGAATTTCTCCCCGTGATGGCTTCTCCCGCCACAGCACCCAGTCTCGCTCCAGTCGCGCTCTCACTTGCTCATCCATTTTCTTGTGTTCATGGTCGGAGTAATGGTCTTGAATCTCAGCAGGAGGAGTGACATCAGACGTGTCGTCAACATCCATTGGATCACCTGTGAGCGTCGTGTCAGCATGGACCAAGACATGTCACTAGAGAAACCCACTCTGGGGAGCCTGAATGTAGCCTATGGATGATAAACAAAGATAAAAGTAAGATACCATGCGAATACACGTACGGAGTATACGGATATTGCGAAACGACATGGCCTTCCAGGCATCCATCAACTTGTCCCTCACATTGTCCGGGACACCAACCCCATATTGGAGATATTTTCGATCCAGCTTGGGATCGTTTTGAACTAGTGTGAAAAGCACGCCATGAATTTCACTTTTTGACGGATTCTCCCGCCACAGCACCCTGTCTTCCTCCAGTTGCGCTCTCACTTGCTCGTCCATTTTCTTGTGTTCATCGTCAGAGTAATGGTCCCAAATCTCAGCAGGAGGAGAGCGACTGTCGGATGTGCTGTCAACATCTGTGTGCGTCGTGTAAGCATGGACTAAGACATGTTACCGGGGAAACCCACTCTGGAGAGCCATTTCAGTAGGAGGAGACTGGACCGTCGGCGGTACCTCGTCGACGTCCATACCTGACTCGGAGCTACGAACAGCAGTTTCAGCCATGGTCGTTCGGGAATAATGAACTCCTGGCGGAGATCGAAAATGATGTCATTGTTTGTCCACACAAACTGGTTGGTCTACACATTTACATGCTTATGATGTCAGAATGTAATGGACCTCCCGACTATCGTCATGTTCTAACCCTTGATCAGTGCCGTTCTAGGTGTAGGAATGGTTGATCTTTGTTGACCACCGGCATAACTGGTACTAAGTACTTGCACTAATTGAGCTTTAAAGCCTGAGCTTGTTTCAGGCTTTGGAACCTTGGCTCCGGTCACCAAGTCACCGGTGAAGGAGTGAATGTGGTGGCTCGATCCCATGAAAAGGTTTGGAGCCAGGCCGGAGGGTACGTCAGTCAGCTGATTACAAATAGGAGCATTGGAGGCATTGTACGTTGTCAGCATGATGATTTCGGTGTGGGGTTTTCTCCAACATAGGATTAAGTATTTTGTGAGCATACACGCCTTACTTCCTAGGCGACGGGCTTCTCCAATCGAGTCTCGGTTCTCGCTACACCCCATTGGAAGAAGTGCCATCGTTTCATGACCTACACTTCGCGAGATCCAGTTTGTCGGAGTCGTTTTCAAGTCTATCGTCTTCCAAGTCCTCTGCGGCGTAAGCCACATTCATAGCGAACAAGTTGCGCCAAGCCAAGCGACGTCCTTTTAATCTCACAGCGATGTGCACAACTCATCAACTTTGGGATCACTCTCCAAGAAGGCGAGGCACCTATGATCCGAGCACGCGTGACGCGTGTATTTCGAAGTGTCAACCGAGTACGTGTTTGTTGTATCCTTCCGTTCTGTCGTATGTTTAAACATGACCTTTTCCCTTGCATACGGCGTTCGCGTAACCCATATGATTATCGTGCTCTACTTTTCGGTCTTCAGATAGACAATGTCTTTGCGATCGACATGTGGAGTCTCGGCGTCACTTTTTCCGACTTCTTCACTTCACTCCGCTTGCAGACCAACGAAGATCGGGGTGACTGTGCCTTCTCCCTTAATCGATCTTCCGAATCCAACTCTGGCTCCGAATCAACCGCCGAAGGACCTACACCGCCTCCGGCGTCATTCGTCATCGTGTTATCCCGCGAGGAACAGAACCACGTCTGAGGGGTTGTTGGACACGTATGAATCTCTTTGACGGATCACGAAGCGAGATCGGTCTTGTATGGAGCATTTTCAAGATACGAGGTACCCCGAGCTCGAATACTTGGTCGGTCCGTCACCAGCTCTTGATGCTTACTTTTGCTTGGGTTAGTCGTCGACCTTGTGATTCGCTCTCGGCACAAATATACATGCACCTTCCTCAGACACGGTTCCCTCTCCACTCGATCTCGTTCACTGATTTCACGTGTATGAGCCCGCTCGCAGACTTTGGCCCTTAGAGGCCCTTCATCATCCACGATTCACTGCATGAGGGCTGGTACTTCCCACAGAGGATCGTGATGCACCTGGCAGAGATGAAGACAGTTAAGCGTACGTTCACGTTGGAAGGGAAAGCTCGTACGATTGGAGATCCGTCGCAGATATATGTCACGAACTTACACGATATTTCTGACCAGTCTGTCGACAAAACTGGATTTGTTCTGAAAAGCCAATGGTGGATGCTTCCCCATCCTCATCGGAATAGTTAACCAAAACACACCACCGGGACGTCCCGCACAGCCTCTGCTCTAGTCTAGCTCACATACTCGGGATGGCGCCGCAAGCACGACATCATATTTCTCTATACACCCGGCCATACCCCCTCAGTCGAGCTTTTCAGCAAATACATTCACCGCGCTAGGGATCTGTAACATGTTGAAAGCAAGATTTTCGAGCACACTGAGATGGTAATCTGTCGCCGTGATTTCGCCGTCGATAGATGTCCGAGACAGGAGCTGCGCGGCTGTCATACTGAGTAGACCTGTCCCGGCGCCGAGTTCCAGGAACCGTCGAGGTTTAGTCGGCCTCGTTGGGTCCTTGGTGATGTGTGACGTGCACTGGCCAATGCCCCAAGGTATCTTTCCTTCTTCAGGCGTATCGTTGCCTGCAAAACGTGATAGACTTGATGCGTCTTCGAGGCACGCTGTTTGCTGTTCCTGCTCCTCGGGGAAGGTGTGCAAAAGATCCATGCATCGCCACGTTTGACTAACCCAGTTAGCCATATAATCGCATAGCCACGCTCGAGCTCGTCTGAGCGTAATAAATCCCCTCGTCCCCGTCCTCTGTGTCTTCCTCGCACACGATCTCCTCGTCTTCCGAGGCGATGATATTAAGAATCGGGGATACCACCATAGCGGACAAGATGCGCCGTTCGTTTTGGCCGTAAAACCTGCACAGCGTCTGACAGGGACTACTTGAGCACTGGAACGGCGCATATGGGCGATAGAGTGCTTCTCCAACGCGTACTGCGTCGTAAATATGGAGGGTAACTAGCGCCGGAAGGACAGCAGTGGGGGAGAGGTGCATCATTTTTTGAAAACAGTTAGTGGTCGCTATTGTGTTATCGTAGGAACCAAAGCACTTCTATCAGATTGAAGGTTCCAAGTTTTTGTGGATTCTATGCACTCTATGCTTGATTGTGCCGGTCTAGAGAAAAAAAAAGACAGAAGCTGCTTTTTAAAAAAACGGGTGAATGAACAATGCTGGCTCTTTTTTGTCTGAAGAACCTGCGTTATTATTGAACAAGGACCCCCATGACATCGCGGCATGTGTGGCAAGGAGACACGATGAGCGGAAAAGCCAGACCGGACCTGATGGCGTAAATTATTGACAGATCGGAGTTGGCTCGCATTGATCAGATTACTCTGACCACTTTATCCGAAACGTCCATGGCTGCCCAGACGACATTGACGGCGTCCTATTCACTATTTCCACCAGAGGGAATGCAGCCGCCACCATCACTCGCGCTGAATCGCACGCATGCATTTGCTGTTGAAGCCGACAAGACAGCGAGTATCAGAGAGTACTACACAGCTGTGCGAAAGTCGATCACTGGCGCTAAAGAGAAGTTGGGTGAAGAGCTTACGGCGTGGCGAGACGCTGTTGGGAACGCAGAACTAGGAAAGGAGAAGGCTGGAAAGGCTGCCCGTACAGAGGAGGAAGAGGAAGAAGAACAAGAATACGCCTAGAGCGGTGGGTTCAGTGCCAACTTGTGATGTATCTGCGCTGAGTCTCGCATAGAACAATCGTACACTGTACTTTACTCATTGTCCACAATCTGCAGTGTTTCACGCCTTGCCCTTTCTCTTTAGCTCCTCGCGTTCCTCATCCATGATCTTTGCGTCCATCTTTGCCCCCTTTGACGGCTCGTTCCCGTGAAACGTAGCAGGGCCCAAAGGGTCTACCTTGGGGTCCGCGGCAGGATGTTTCAAGCCCTGTCCGTGGGCGAGGTCCATAGAATGGTGGTGTGCCTCCGTCATCTTTGCTCCGATCTCCCTCTCGCTCCTGACCGAGCAGAATAATCAATCAAGTATGCCAACGATAGCAAGGAAGCAGAAACACACAACTGATCAATGTCAATGTGACGATCATCTTGGACGTGCTTGCTGGGCAAATTATGATCGGTGCGTTTTGAGGTGCTAGCATGGCCCAGTAGTAAGATCGCGGAAGATAACTAGAACTGGTCGCTCTAAAGAGACGTACCGTTGTTCGTGGTCCTCGTATATTTGGGGGTTGCCCACCTTGGACATCATTGCGCCTGAGCGGGCAGCCATGAGATAAAGCTGGGTGTTATAGGGGGTCTCGTCACCACGAGACTCGTTACCAGGTCCAACATAGTATGACATCATGATGAAGCCAAACCAGATCTCGTCCGCATTCCGACTCGGTAAGAAACATGAAATCGCTTGGACTGCAGTAATACTGAGTCAGCTGGTACGAATAATTGTAGGAACCACCGGCCTGCATCTCCGCCTGCACACGTTGCACAGATGCAATAGCACCGAGACGTGCCAAAAAGATGTCTTCCGCCCTACTTTGGCACAAACCACCGTGCACAGGCGTGGCTTGTAATTTGACTGAGTGCGTTGAAGAAAAACGATGAAAAGAAGAATTGTTTATCCTATGTGTCAGGAACCCTCAAGCTCACACTCAAAATGAGAGGAGACGAAGTGAATGAGAATTCCAAACTAGAGAGACGATACAAAAAGTGCTACGTTTATATACCTTTTGAAGCTGTGCTACATGTCGCATCAATGCGTCTTACACATGTCCATACATTCCGATTGATCCGATGCTAAATATAGAAAAGTCCTGATATTTATCCCCCATCCAGGATTGAAGCTCCGAATCAATCAGGGAGTATCAAAAGAAGAAGATGGGAAACATTGAAATCTTTTACGAAATTTGAGAAAATCGGAATCAGAGAACATTGGGGATGGAGTGGGAAGTGGAATACCCAAACAAGGAGGACAAGAACACTGTGGATTAAGAGAGCATTGTCGGATTTTTAGGACTAACCGAGGAGCAGAAGGATTCTTTTTATGGAAGGTATGAATGGCGGTTTGTGCATTGCCGAGTTCTTTTACGGGTATCCATTCATTTTCTTCTCGTGGGAATCCTTTCCATTTCACTAGATAGTGAATCGTTTGTCCGTGTCTTTTTGCGTCAATGATCTCTTCTATTTCGTGTTCTTGTTCGCCTTTTACGAGTTCAGGAGGTGGTGGTGGTTTTTGTTGCTGCGAAGGGAATTCGGGAGTGTGATACGGATGGAGGAGACATTCATGGAAAACTGGATGGATTTTTCGCCAAGATTTGTCCAATTTTAGCCGATATGACGTGAGCCCTTCTTTTTTAATGACTTTAAAGGGGCCGTATCGCTTGTCATCAAGCTTTCGTGATGGTCGCTCGGTTCGGATATTGGTCGCTTCAAGGAGGACTAGATCTCCAGGTTGATATTGTGTTGGTGGTCTAACCTTTCGATCATGGAAGCGTTTCATGTTGTAAGCGGTCATCTTTAGAGCGGCATTGGCAATCTTTCGCGTGGTTTCCAGTTCTTCTACAAATTCTCCTGCTGCGGGGTTTCGCGGAGACTGTTTATGGGAATTACCGGCATGGGGTTGTTGTCCATAATTGAGGATGAATGGGGAATAAGAAGTTGCGCTGGTAGTGTTCTGATTGTGTGCAAATTCTGCTACGGCTAGCCATTCTACCCAATTGGTTTGTCTGTGATTAATATATGTCCTCAAATACTGTTCTACCCATGCGTTTTTTCGCTCGGTTTGCCCATCTGTCTCCGGGTGATATGCGGTGGAGGGATTCCCTTCAATCTGCAACTGCATGTATAACTCTTTCATAAATGATGATACAAATTGGGGTCCACGATCTGAGATCACTTTTTGGGGTAATCCATGTAATTTGAAGATCTCATCTCTAAAGATCTTTGCTACTCCCAATGTAGTGATGTTCATCGAGATCGGGAACAATCTGATCATTTTTGAAAAACGATCTACTACCACCATAATTCCATCCTTTCCATTTGATTCAGGGAGTGGTCTGATCAGATCCACCGATATGACTTCCCAGGGTGATTGTGGTGCTGCGTGTGGATTTAAAGGAGTTTTCTTTCCTTTTGTATTTGTTTTGGTTCTCTGGCATTTGTCACATCCTCTTATATAACGTTGGATGTCACGTTTCATTGTTGGCCAGTAGTACCGTGTTTTGATTAAGTCGTGTGTGCGCCTATTGCCCGGGTGTCCTGCGAGTGGGTGATCATGGTTTTCCCGAATGATTTTTCCCCTCAGTTCTAGATCGTCTGGTACATATAACAAGGTTTTCCAAAAAATAAGTCCGTCCCTTTCCTGCCATGCTGTTTCCTTCATTTTTAGTCCTTTTTCCACAAATATTTCCTTTTTTTGTTGTTTTTCTTTTATTTCAGCATCAATCGTTCTGATGATCGTGGGATTTATGACAATCTCCTTTTGATTGTCGATGGAATCTACCCCCCTTTCAAAGTCGGACCTCTGGGACAGACCGTCTGCTGGGTTAGATTTGCCAGGTCGATAAGAAATGGTATAGTGGAATTCTTGGAGAAGTTGTTTCCACCTGGCTTGTCGTCATGAAAGGTCTTGGGGTTTGGTGAAATAGGTGAGATTCTGGTGATCGGTCAGAATCTCAAAAGGTTCAGCAGTGTCGAGGAGATAATGACGCCATTCTTTGATGGCGAAGATGATGGCTGTGAGTTCGAGATCAGCGGCATGATAATTTCGTTCGGCGTCTGTGAGGGATCTGGAGATGAATGCAATTGGGTGCCATAATTCATCTTGTTTTTGCATTAGAACGGCACCGAGGCCGATTCCAGATCCGTCTGTTTCGATGTGGAACTTTCCATTGTCCTGTGCCATACGAAGGGTCGGTGCGGATGTGATTTTTGTTTTTAGTTCATCAAATGCCACTTGGCAATCAGATGACCACTTGAATTCCCTTTTGTCAGAGGTTAATGCATTAAGGGGTCGAGCGGTTTTGGCAAAGTCTTTGATGAATCGGCGATAGAAGTTCATAAAGCCGAGAAATCCGCGCAACTGTTTCTTCGTAATTGGTACAGGCCAGTCAAGTATGCCTTTGACCTTGTTTTCGTCCATCTTTATCTCTCCTTCAGATACAATAAGACCTAAGTATTCCGTGGTAGTTGCCTCAAAGTCGCACTTAGTGTGTTTTAGTGACAGTTTATTTTCGCGGAGTATCTGGAGTACTTCTTTTACCACGATCGTATGTTCATCAATCGTTTTGGTAAAGATCATTATGTCATCCATGTATACTATGACTTTTCCGCGATTTATGAGGTCTCGGAACAAATGATTCATCATAGTCTGGAACGTAGCCGGAGAATTTGTAAGTCCGAAGAACATCACCAGGGGTTCGAAAAGACCGCGATTTGTCCGGAATGCTGCCTTCCATTCATCTCCTTCCTTCATATGGATATTGTTGTACCCCCATCTTATGTCAAGCTTTGTATAATATTTAACTTCTTTCAGCTTGTCGATTAATTCGTTGATTAGGGGTAGTGGATATCGATTTTTGACTGTAATGTCATTCAGTCGTTGATAATCCTGTACCGGTCGGAGTTTGCCATCCTTTTTTTTTATGAAGAAGAAGGCGGAAGCGAATGGTGATTTGGAAGGTCGGATTCGTCCGGTTTTCAAAATTTCTTCCAGGAAATCGTCGAGCTCCTTTTGTTCTACAACTGTGAGATTGTAAGTCTTGCAGTCGATTTTGTGATCTCCTGGGAGTAATTCGATCACGTGATCCCATGGCCTTCTTGGGGGAAGTTCATCAAATGTTTCTTTCATGAACACGTCCTTATATTCATGATATTTGTCAGGAACGATGTCTTCAAAGCTTTTTGTTTGCTTGTCGAGCCCTGCTTGGATTGCTAGTTCCGTTGACAAATTATTGATATACTCATGATCCATTTGGAATAGTCTTTCCCCAAGGTGTTCTTCATCCTCGTCATCGTCGTCGTCATCATCGAGAAGAGCTGGTACGTGATCTTCACACGTGAATTTCATTGTCTGATTTTTCCAATCAATGACCGGGTTGTGTTTTTGTAGCCAATCGTGTCCAAGGAAGATTCGATGTGTGGACAGATTAGTGATTGCCATGGCTATTTGTTCTTGGTGATCATTGATTGTCATTTCGAGGGTAACAAATTCTTTAATAGAACCTCCTTGATTGATTGTTCCATCTGCGTTGTAGACTGGTATTGGTCGTGGCAATTTGTGCGTCGCTAATCCTAGTTCGTGTACTAATCTAGGATCGGCTGTAGTACCGGTACATCCAGAATCTAACAACGCTATCTCTTCCTTTGTTTCCCCAGACGGTGTGAAGATTTGCACTTTCACCTCAAACGCGTTGTCTGATCTCTTTCTTTGTACATATTTGGGTTTTTGTTGTAATTCCCGGAGAACGAATTGTGCTTCGATGAGATCTAACCCCTTAATCTGTCTTATTAATTGCGGGGTTATTTCTTGTTCTCTTTTGTCGTGTACAAAGGATCTGAGATGTTTGAGGGCCTGTGCCTCGCTTTGATCGTTGATGACTTGTTTGATCCATTGTGCTGTCCATGGATCGATGGTATTTTTCCACGATCTTGACTTCCTGGCTCGATTATCCACCGATTTCTTGGGTAGGATCTCCGGGGGCGCGCTCTTGGCGTCTTTCCCCTTCGACTCACCAGTTGGACCTTGTCGCAACTGGTTCTCCATCCCTTCCGTCGGAAGGATCCCTTTCTTTTGGGACTCGTCGAGCGTCTTCTTCTTCCTTTTCAAGATCGTGATTTTTGGTTCGCCTGTTCCAGTTGAACCAAATCCTTTGTTTCCTCTTTGCGTTTCTCCGAGGTCTTCTGATTCATTTAATTTATCGAGTCCGATCTTTTCCAAGATCATCTGCGCGACCCGATCTCCTTTTTTGACCTCAAATCTTATGTCTGAATGATTTATGAGGAGAACTTTTACTTCTCCTCTGTAATCTGAATCGACGACACTGGCTCCGACATCGATTCCTTTTGTGGCCAGACCTGATCTTGGAGCTAATCGGCCATATGCTCCTTTTGGGATGGCGAAGGCTATTTGTGTACTTATTAGCTTTCGCTTCCAAGGGAGAATTTCAGTTTCTTCTGCGCTGTATATATCATACCCAGCGCTGTGTTCGCTCCCTCTTGTTGGCTTTCTTGACTCAGGTCCTAGCCTTTTGAATTGTAACTTAGAGATCTCGTACTCGTCAACCGGCAAAATAGAATATTTATTTGCATTGGTAGATACAGTACTACTTGAAGAAACAGATGATCTCATTTCTGCTCTTCGTCCTGAAAACCCTTTTCGATCTCGTTGATCTGGGCAGCCAGATCGTCATTGTCCGTGTACGTAATTGTGCGATTCCTGAAAACCATTTGTTGCACCGGGCGACGTGGGCGCATGTGCTCAGCACACGGCCATGGCTTTCCGCACCTCCTACATAGTCCTTGGGCTTGTGCCCGCGATAAGTCCATGGGAACTCCTTGTCCCCTGAACGTTCCTGGCGTGTATAAACTGGGTTGCTGTGGTTTCGGTTCTGACGGGCCGGGAGTACTCTCAGGTACTGGTCGACGGTAATTGTAGATGGGGTTCTTTCCTTTGTAGTTTGGCGATATGAAACGATTAGGGGTATGCCCGTCCTTTTGGGTCCCCTGTCCTGCGGTCTTCTTTCTTGCCACCTGTTCTTCAAGGAGTCTCTCTGCCCTGATCAGGGCCTTTGTCCAATCCTTCATCGATCCTTCATCCACCAGGTGGATCTGAGATCTTTCGATGAATTCGATGATCTCCGTCTTGACCATGTTCCTTAATAAATTGACCAAAATGGCCATGTTGTCTTGCACGTTCATTCGTGCATGGATCGTGGTTTGGTGGAATCGAAGGACGAATTCTTCGATTGATTCCTTGTTGTTTTGTTTCATAGCCATTAATTCTTGTTCGGCTTCCCTTTTGTCAGAAGCCGGTGCGAACGTGCTGGCAATATCTTTTTTGAATTGTTCGAACCCGTATAGGGACAAGCTCTCGCCATGTTCTTCGATGACGTTATCGGCAAATCTCTTGGCCGCTCCTTCTCTCATGAGCCCCAAGACGATCGCAATTTTTTCAGATCCACCGGGTGTCCGATTAAAGCCCCCGAGGTATAGACAGACCTGTCGCCACCAATTGAAAAATTCTTTCTTGTCTCCCGTGAAGTTGTCAGGCTTAGTGATGTACGATTTAGTGAGAGGGGTGTCGCTCTTTCCCTCTGGTTTGGGTACTCGTACAGGGTCGATAAGGTTGGGGACCACCGGGTCCTTCTGTTTTGGTTGTTCCGCCTGATATGCCTGCATGGCGGCAGCAACGGCTCGGGCGATGATTGCCTGTAATTCAGGCGGGGGATCGGATTTGGAGGTAGAGGGTCCGGCAGGGGCGTCGTCAAAGATGTCGTCGTCTGCCATCCTAGTTGGTGGCTCTGCAATGGAATCGGATGAGATGGAAGTGGTTGAGGAGGTTGTTGTGGTGTCCGAGAGAGGAAGAGGAACGGTTTCGGGATAGTAGACCTGAAAGAGATCCACTTTGATTTGATTATGGTCACGACGTCCGAGTACCAATTACTACCCTGCGTAGCAGGCGTTCTGTTGGCTCTAGACCAAGTGCGGGATTGGGAGAGTTGAGCTTCTAGGCCTCGTTGGACAAGTTCACGACGGAGATAAGCCTTGGAAGACTCGGAGTGGGAGGATATGCTGTAAAAGAAGTCTGACGACACGAGCGTCAGGTCGGATGGGTAGAAGTTGTTATGGAACTGGATATGCCTGGCTACGGCGGCTTGATAATCCAAGCTAGATGTGTGACGATCGCTGTGATCACGCAAACAGCAACGGTTATCGGATCCCGTTTACGCTACGGCCTCACGCTCCGCAGATACGCCCCTAGTGCACTATGGGGAGAGCAACGTTATCCGTATTTAGACGGCGGACGACCGTATGGACAGCGCGGAAGCTGCTCAGTAGCGTGGAACGGGTGCTAGTCCCGGACGTGTCAGGTAACGTCGACCGTCACTCCTTAACCCTGGAGGCCGGGTGTACAGTGAGCGCTGCGAAGAGCAAGCGACTCAAAGGCAAGTGATAAAACGTGTAACGATGAAGAGGAGGTTAATGCAACGAGCACAAAATGTGGGCGTTGCTGAGTGAGTTTGGAATAATGTCAGGAACCCTCAAGCTTACACTCAAAATGAGAGGAGACGAAGTGAATGAGAATTCCAAACTAGAGAGACGATACAAAAAGTGCTACATTTATATACCTTTCGAAGCTGTGCTACACGTCGCATCAATGCGTCTTACACATGTCCGTACATTCCGATTGATCCGATGCTAAATATAGAAAAGTCCTGATACTATGTGTCACATGCTAGTGGCCAACATCTCTCACAACAGAACCCTACTCATACCTCCTGCGCTCTTTTTCGAGCAAGGAATTGCATACGGATAGTTGAACGACAGCAGCAACTTGTACACTTGGCTGTAAAATTTTCCCAAAGTGGACCCTCGTTTGTTGTAAGCAATCTTAAATCTATGGCTGGAGGCCCGGATGTGATACTAATGGTATGGTGTTATAGGATGATACATGTGTCCGCTGATGACTCAGTACTTAAAACTCCTGGTCATACTCTCCAATGGAACTGTCAACCCTCCATGTGATCTGTTGCACTAATATCTGTGTTGAACTTCAAGTGATTTTGCCAAATTGGAATCTATCCCCATTATAAACCAAAAGATCAGGAAACTCATGACTGGTCTGAGAGCCTTTATATTCTCCATGGTTGCAAGGTGGCATGCTTCCATATCAATCTCATTGATGTCATCACTGCTGGACTACAGGCTGGACTGAGTTCCCACTACAGTACATTAGCAAATCACCAATTTTGGAACAGGGGTTACAGTAATATAGTAATGTGACAGCATGTGACAGCATGTTACATCATGTTACAGCATGACATGCCAGCAGCATCACACTGTCACATGGTTATAGTGCCATTACAGTGTCA
>JBBPUD010000630.1:0-13274 GCA_038094475.1 Phylloporus aff. rhodophaeus
ACATCCATTGTGTTTGGGTCTTTGATACGAGGGGCGGGTCGAGGGACAAAGTGAGGAGCAGGAGGGGTAAGAACAGTGTGGGTCTGGGGAGCGCCTTTCCTGATGGCTGCCATGCGAGCCTTCTGAGTGTGGAACTGTGTAGACTTGTTGATCCACGCATTCAAGTCTGTGGGGAGCTTGCTCATGGATAGGACCATGTCGGTGATCTTTTGGTCGCAGCCCGTGGCGAAGTATCCAATGAGCGTTTGTTGGTCAGTGATGCCAGACTTGGCAGCGGTTCCTAGGAAATCAGAGATGAACTTCTGAAATCCATCGTTGATGGTGTTATCAGGCTCCTGAAAGGCAGTCTGGCGGAGGTATGGGAGCTGGAGTCAAGCGGTGGCTTGGATGTCAAAGGGGTAGAATGTCTTTTCGAAGTTTTCAACCAGTTTGTCGAATGTCTTCTCCTTTTCCTCAAGGAGTGGGTCGGCTAACCTGTCATACCAGGTTTCGGCAAAGGCGGCTGCTCTCTTGGTAGAGAGCATCTTGCTAAGGCAGGTGAAGACTTTGGTCGCGTCATCGGCATAGAGTTTCTTGTTAATGATGAAGTAGGCCTTCATGGCCTTAATCCATCTGACTGCGTCTACCGGTTTCCTGGAGAAGTCTGCTGGCAAAGCAGCTCGGAGTTCAGTGGGTTTTTCTGAGGACATGGGTGGGGGCGATGGTACAAAGAGACTTGGTGACTGAGGTGGTGACGGTGACGATGATGGTCTTGGGGTGGTCAAGGTCTGTGGTGCTTCAATGGCAGGAAGTGCACGAGGGGCAGGCAAGGCTAATGGACTCGAGGATGGGGCTGGGGAATACGAGGATCCAAGAACTCGTTGAGGCGATGGCTGTTGAATTGGTCTTTGTTCGTCATTGTCTTCCGGAACGTGGTAAGCACAACGAAGGGCACGGTCTCTGTGGGAAATGTTTGCTATGGGAGTGTCCTACTCCTGGATAGGAGGGACAAGGGAGATACTTGATCTTTTGTTACACGAAGTGTACCAAAGCAAGGACGAGGGTTGAACGTTACTTGTTTGATGGAGGACGCTCACGAAAAGATATGATAATGTCGTCAAAGAGTTCTCAAGGGGTTCACAGGGTGTGACACGAGATGTACACTTGTATTGTGCAGATCAAGTATGAAGTACATCGAGTGTCTACTCTAGTTATTTATACGAAGGAAAATGCACAGCAGAGAATATCAGAGAACATCATGGAAGAATAGAAATACTAAGCCGGTGCGAGAGAACCGGACTGCGGAGGAAGCTGTCCATCAAGATCAAGGAACATGGAGATGGAACAAATGATGAGGGCGAAGCACATAGCCAAGGGGCTATGTGTATAGATACATCGTATCCAGTCCGACGACGAGCAAAGCGTGCTCAAAGTGTTCTAGACAGATCAACGGAGCGGCAAGATAAGCGATGCGCGAGGAAACAAGAAGGACGCCAGGATAAAGTAAGGAAATTGTAACACTGCAGTTCGGCTCTCTCGTGCCGACTTAGTGATCCATCATTTCACACTGTTCCATAGCTTTCCTTTGCTGTGCATCTCGATCGTATAAATACATAGAGCAGACACTCGATGTACTCATACTTGATCTACACAATACAAGTGTACATCTTGTGTCACACCTTGCGAACAACCTAAGAACTCTTTGACAACGTTGTTGTACCTCTTCGTGAGTATCCTCCATCAAACGAGTAACATTCGAACCTCGTCCTTGCTTTGGTACACTTCGTGTAACACTGATACAACTATTATATTGCATCATACAGTGATATCGCATCAATGAAAACTATCCTACATAGGTTGTAACAATTTCCTGTGTGAATATTGCTCACAGTTGAAGCTTTGAAGCTTCATGTGTACTGCTTTTCACTACTCCAGATGCCTTATATTCAGTTAGATACAAATCACGAGTCTGATTGGGGTAACATTTGAGTGTTGGAGTCTGGATTTGGTGGCCAGGTCATTGCTGGATCAAGGTTGTGCAAACAACAAGGCAGCACTCCCAAACATATATTGAAGTGGTGATGAATCTAGAGATCTGCATGGGTATGGGTAACCCATGGTGGGTCATGGGTACCCATACTAATGGGTTGGGTGTGGGTTGCAATTGGACCACCCATGAACCCATAACCCATGGGTGTGTACCCATGGCCAAACCCATGCCACAATTCATAGCCACATTCCTATCTCATCACTTATAAGTCACAGCTTGTCTTCGGGTACTTGTGACAACTATACAGCTGGGAATAACTTTAAAATTTTACTTTTTGAGTCATGGATCTACGGTTCCTGTATCTGCAAACTCCCCACCAACTCCACCATGCTTCCGAAGCACATTCCATGTCTCATGGAGAAAGCCCAAGCTCTCAAGACCATGGATTCTGGGACAGCTATAACAGCCAATAAGCTAGGAGCATCAAAAAAAGCGCCACAGGACGCAGACATTGGTGTTGCATCCACACCAACTTCACTATGTTCCAGTGATGTCATAGATGACAATCCCACGACACACAGTGAGGGTGAATTCATCAGAGCGAAGGTGGGCATGAAGCATGATCACTCGAAATCTACTGATGATGAAATTCAAGTGCTAGATATCCCAAAAGAGACCCACCATAAGCCAAAACGTGCTAAAAAAGTGGCAACCAGGGAGAGTGAGACTGTTGACATCAACTCAGAGGATGAACTTCGTGAGTACCTACCATCATTTGTCAGTATTATGTCAATCGAAGATTTACAGACCATATGATGAAAGATTGGAATTCACCAATCTACACACTCTACTCACCTGTCCCCAACATTGAATATATCGATAACTGGCGGATTCACATATTCAAGTATCTTGCAAAAGGCTGCAAGCACAAAGTGCGACGATACCTGGACAAAGGAGATAAGGTGTCAACTGGTAACATGTGGCGACATGCACACTCATGCTGGGGCGACAAGGCTGTAGACAATCTCACCGATGGCCAAAATGTCGAAACTGCACGCAAAGCTATCGGGAGTCATGCTAAGCAAGGTACAATCTCAGCGGTCTTCAAATGCAAGAGTAAAAATGCAGTGACTTACTCACATAGGCAACATACCCACACAGAGGCAAAGTACACTCTTTTTTGCTTGCACAAGGCCTGGTTGCTAATATTGATTTAAGGGCAGAGATTGTACGATGGGTGTCCGAAAGCCTGCATCCATTCGAAATTGTTAGTGATCAAGGTTTCAAGTCATTAATGAAGACAGGATGTCCGGAATATTACTTACCACACCCATCTATGGTATCACGCGACACCCGGCTTGTCTTTGCTAATGTGTGAAAGCACATTGCTAAAATGTTGAGAGTAAGCAGGTAGTATGCATGCCGAAGATCAGAAATGATATTACACACCAGGATTACAATGGCGAGTTGAGCTTCGCAACAGATGCATGGACTTCCCCAAACCACAAGGCATTTATGGCCATTACCGTGCACCTGGCTGAGGAAGGCAGGCCACTATCAATGGTTCTAGATATCATTGAGGTATCCAAGGTACGTCTCGACAGTAACATTGATGTTAACTTACCCTGTAACTATTCCAGTCGCACAGTGGTGCAAATCTTGCCAAGGAGTTTGCAAACGTGCTGACCGAGTTTGGTATTTCAGATAAGGTGATTGTGTCACGAAGTACACATGTCGCACCTAACAAAGTCAGCAGATACTGAGTGTTACCGCTGACAACGCATCATCAAATGATACCATGACCACCGAATTAGCGGACCGGTTGGCTCACTTCGGAGGTGACAGTGTGCGAACCCGCTGTTTCTTGCACATTGTCAATTTAGTTGCAAAAACACTCATTCACGTATTTGACTTACCAAAAAAGAAAAATACCGATGGAGAATCTGAGAGCGCCGAGGACTTGGAGGCTTTGAACAAGGACTTGGAGTTGAAGAGCCTTGAGCAGGAACTGGGGATGGAAGACCTGCAGACCCGGCTTGAGGCCTATCAGTCAAAATTTGAGAGTGACGAGCATGCCAATGATGATCTTGATGAGGATGATACTAATGGATGGGTAAATGAAGTTGAGCTCTTGACGGGCGAAAAGCGTGCTGAACTTGATGCGCACATGCGCCCGCTTCGTCTGATGCTAGCCAAGGTGAGTCCAATCCAGAGATTGCTGAGTCGTACTTACCTTGAATACCATGCCAGATCTGTAAATTGGCCTTCAAAGTTATCCATTCGAGTACAAAGCTACTTCCAGCATGGAAGGAGATGTTGAAAGAGCAGGGGCTGGCCGTGAGAAACATCCCACAGGACGTGTCCACTCGGTGGAATTCAACGTTCGATATGTTGCATTTTGCAATCGAGTACCAAGGTGCGATGATGCAATTACTGACAAGAACAAGTTGGGATTGAGCAGTTGCGCACTGGATGATGAGGAATGGTATTTACTGGCTCAACTGCGCGATGTCCTCAAGGTGCCCACGCTGTTCGTGCATGCTCTGGCTGACTAATCTCTCATTCACCGTAGACTCTCAAGGATGCAATGGTGTTCTTTTCCCGCAAAATGCCAAACCTAGCCATGGTTATCCCGGCCATGGACTACATCGACGAAGCCTTCACAAACGGCATATTGGATGATCAAGAGCTCAGTCCAGCGATTCGCATGGCCATTCAATTGGCTAAGAAGACCCTCAACTGATACTACTCATTAATGGACTCGGCTGATGTTTATTGGATTGCGATGGGTAAGTAATATTCACATGTATATATTGTACTAACAGTATTGTTCAGTCTTGCACCCCCGTCACAAACTCAAGTACTTCAAGAGCACTGGATGGCAGACCAGATGGATTAAGATGGCCAAGCAGCTGGTCACCAACGTTTACGAGACCTCTTATTTTACATACCAAGTTGTGAGCACGACAGATGCAGATGTGGACACCTCACCTGACTCGTCGCAAGTCAACTTGAAACAATCCAACAACGTATTTGACAAGCTACCTCGTTTGGCTAGATCCAAGCCAAAAGTGTCACACAATGAACTACAAGACTATCTCACTGCAGACATTGTTGAAGATGTCGACAACGTTCTAAAATGGTGGGCTGATAATCAAGCATGATATCCTCAGCTCTCACGCATGGCCACGGACTATTTGAGCATTCCATGTAAGTAATCGATTGATACGATACATTGACTCTAACTACTGACACATTGTTTGTGTAGCAACATCAGTTGATGTCGAGCGGCTTTTTAGCCATGGCTGCAATGTTCTGTCACACTTCCGCAATCGATTATCAAGCCAAAGCGTTTGGGCATTGCTGTGCCTGGGATCATGGAGTCTTATGGGAATGGTCAAGGATTCAGACATGAAGCAAGTTGCACTATTGGATGACACTGTTGGTGAAAAAGATATGGTACTCCCTGAAGGGTGGGATGCCATTGATGATGCCACGGAATGAGTTGACATTGCTACTCTTGTACTAGATTACTAGTAGCTTATACAGTGTGGTTTGTCCAAGTTAGCAGAGACCCATTGATACACGAAGTGTACCAAGGCGAGGACGAAGGTTGAATGTTACTCGTTTGACGGAGGACGCTCACGAAGAGGTATGACAATGTCGTCAAAGGGTTACTCAGAGAGTTCACAGGGTGTGACACGAGAAGTACACTTGTATTGTGTAGATCAAGTATGAGTACATCAAGTGTCTGTTCTATGTATTTATAGGATTGAGACGCGCAGCATGAAGCATAGCAAGAAGAAACAGGTACGAGGTGAAACAGGGACCCAAATGAGGGAACCTGTGTGAAGTTATAGATCACTGGTTGAACAATGACAAAGATGAATGATCTAATATGATGAGAGAATGCTCATCGCATTCAGAGAGAATCAAAGGAGCAGAGAAGAAAGAGATACGGCAAATAAGAAGTAAGACATGTCGATGAAGGAAAAGAATTGTAACACCCATGGGTTATGTGGGTGTGGGTTGTGATGGGTTGGGTGTGGGTTGGAGTCTGGACACCCATGGGTTAACCGTTAACCCATGCAGAACCCTAGATGAATTGTTTGACCTTTGTCTTCTGCTCTCCTCACTTACCTGCTAAGTTTTGCCAAGTCAATGGTCTGTTCACCCTAGCAATCCCCCAGAAAACAGTAACGACAGCAAGTTCATGCAATGCGATGCGTAATGGTGAAGGTGTTGGGCTGACATCGACAGTGACAGGCAAAGGCGACAGCAACGCATGCTGCCACTACCACTGTGTGACGAAGAGGCGCGTGAGGGGTGCACAACGACACACCACCACGTGACGATGACGAGAATGGTGAGGCTGACAGTGGTGCATATCACCACTGCCGCCAAATGATGACAAGGCGCGTGAGGGCGCATCACCACCATGTGATGATGACAAGATTTGCGACAGTGACGGTGCCAGCCCATGCCACCACCGCCATGTGATGACGATGTGGGCATGCAATGGCGCACCATCACACGACCATGGCGACCAATGGAATAGCAGCGATGGCGGCACATGCCACTACTACCACCATATGACGATGAGACAGGTGAAGGCTGCACAATGGCGCACCACCACCACGCTGCAGCAACAACAATGGTTGGGTATGCCACCGCAACGTCTACAATGGAAGCGAGTGACGGCTGCGCAACGGCGCACCACACACGACTATGATGGTGTGCCCATCACCACCACTTCAATGACGATTGAGTTGTGCAACGGCACACGCACAACCATTACCACAAGTGGCAACGAAGAGGGGTCGACCCACTACCACCATATGACAGCTGCACAATGGCACCCCCACCACAGCCATCATGCGATGAAACAGGCAAGGGCCATGAAATGGCGTGCCACCTTGATGCCATGACGACGAGAACAGTGAAGGCAAGGGCAACGCGTGTGCACATGTGATCACCGCTGTGGCGTTGATGATAATCAACGGTGCACCACTGCCATGCGATGATGATGACAGGTGATTGCGACCGGTATGCCCTTACCACTGCGATATGACAGCAATGTCCCTGCAAGGATGAGGGTGCACAAGGGTGTAGGGGGTGCAATGGCAGCACACCACACGCGCGATGACAAGAGGTAGATAGCCATGGACATGATTTCTGCAACGCGTGCATGTACCCGTGGGTACGGGTATGCCCTCTGGTACCCAATTGTACATACCTAGTTGTGGGGGCCACCTTGGCAATATAGACTTTGCATATTTTGTCGCTTGTGTGCACATTCAAAGGAAGGAGTCCTAACTATGAACGTCAATGCGGTTGGTACCAACAAGTATCTTCCTGATTTTGAATGACAAAATGTATAATGCCAATCTGAATTTGGTAAACCCCTTTATAGCTTGGTCAGCTAGCCCTACACTTGGTTACTTTGTCAACAAGTAGTAGCAAGTGCATGACTTGGCGTATGTTGCGTTTTGCTAGATTTGGTATGAGGCGCAAAGCGTTCTGAGGCTATAAACAGCCATGTCTATTTCAACTTCGCATTCTGCTTATGATAGTTCTTCTAAGCCACTAGATACCTTTCTCGTAAAAAAAAATTGTCATCGTGATAGATTTTGTCCTCGATTGCAGTCTCGACTTTCTCGCGTCATTGTGACCAAGATCCCCCTTCAGTCCCACTTGTGGTGTGCTATCCATTTGTGGATCACAAAAACCCGCAATTTGACATCACTGTCTGATTGCGGGTTTTTGGTGTACATACGATACACATTTATTTCTGACATATGTGATATCTTGTATAATATGTTATATACACACAGATTGATCGATGCATTTATACAAATGTAGGCGTATAGTAGATATTCTACATGAGCTGTTAACTGTAACCCATTGAATAAATCAGTGGCATATATATAACCGCGATTGGACATATATGTCAAAATGCGGGTATTGTACTATACTGTTCTTGTTGAAAACAAGGTTATATCTAGCCTAACCCAGATGAGGATCGATGATGAGATGTTGTTGGTGTATAGATGTGATGTGGAAATGGTCAAGATGAACAATAGTCATGTTTAATATGAACCATAAGTCAAGGTAAAATCCATAGAGGTGATAGAATGTGATGGAGTGTGTCCAGAACATATTGACGGCATATAATTCGATTGGACTTCCGGACCTCCGCTCGGTTATGTCAATTCAGTTTTTTTTTCTTCTTTTTCTTTGACAACAAGGCTGAGCATACTACAGCATATTCTCTGATACATACACAAAGACAACATGCCTCTCTCTGTCGCTGTCAGACGCCCTCAGGGTGAAGGGGTAGTCCAACCCATTGGAGATATTATTGAAATTTTAGATTCTTCATCGTGAGTCAATGACATTGTTCCCGCAATTTCATGGTTGATTGGTGTATTTTTATAGGTCTGATGATGAAGGGTTAGCAGCAGTGATAGTGGATGATAACCCAGACCCAGACCCAGACTCAGACTCAAGCAGTGACGACATGAATGTCGAAGGCCGACTTGAAGATAGGCCATTTGACGTGACGAATGTGCCAGAGCACATGGAGTCAGACGACGGGTATGCACAGTGGCTAATTGGGGATTCGATCATGCGTTCCACTGGTAGGGAGAATGGAATAGAAGAGGAGCGAGACTATGAGATGGAGTTTGAGGCGATGGCGACCGAGGTAATATCCCTGAAGGTATTGAAGAAGATGTATGAGGAAGGAAGAGAGAGGAGTGCGATGAATGTTCTAATGAAGCGGTGGAAGGTCCAAGTGAACGAAGAATATCTGGTGAATGTGGATGACGAAGATGTTGTTCCGGTGATTGACGGACACTACGTGGACTTTATTCTCTATCTTGGGAACCGTCAAGGACTGGATGCGATCATTCCATCTTCTGGGCTTCTTCAGGACCATACATGGCATGTCAACTTGACGTTCTCGAAGATGTTCAAACTTTGGCCAGACACACGGGTTATATTGCCATTCTCGACGACAGGACGGATGATGTACATTGGATCTAAAGGGCAAGAAGAAATCTGGATTGCGTTTGTGCCGAACACAATACTCGAAGAGCCGAATGGACCTGCGGACATGACTCCGCTGACGAGCTGCTCAACGACGACGGCACTGAGCAGCAAGCATATGCATATGGTTGCGATGTTCTTTGGGTATATTCTTGCGTCGATGCGATTCCAGGATGTTCATTGTGATGAACGATATCCGATGCCTATACCTGTGACACGAGAGTCGGTGTCAAGGGTGACGAATGTGTTGTGAGTAGAGATTTAGGATGATAAGGGACATGACTGATAAAGGAGACTACACAGGGGACGACTAGAAGAAAATAATCGGACGATGGAACTGACGCTTCGGCAGGCTCGGGTGCTACATGATCGGATAAATGGAGAATGGGACCGATGGGTTCGTGAAGCGCCAGGAGAATGGAAGGCAGATGGATTTTTGACGGAGAATTCACCTGTTGGGATTACGATGCGCTATGGACAAAACCAGCCGATATTCGAGTCGAATGAGGTGGAGGAAGTGGAGAGGGAAAGTGAGAGGTGGAATATGGATCGGGATATGGAACACATGCGGTTGATGTCGTTCTCGATTGCACATGAGATCAAGTGAGTTGAATTTAAATTTTTGTATGGGGTGGATGTTTCTGTGAACGAAGAGGAGGATACTGACGAGATTATACGAATATAGATTCTGCGAGGTGGAAGAATGGATGAACCTGTCTGGGGAAGTTCTTCACCGATTGCATGAGACGCTGTATGATCTTCCTGAAACGGAGGGTGAGCGAGTGAGGGTGGATCTTCGAGAGACAAGAGATGGACATGAAAGGCCTGTGTACGACGAGGAGGGGTTTCGAGTACGACGAAGAATACCGAGACGTGGAAGGGAGACTGGTGGGCTTGCAGACCTGACTAAAGTGGATGCGTTGTTTGGTCCAGATGAAAATGTGGGCGAAGAAGAGTGTGTGCTGCACACGTACCCGCTAGGATTCACGAAGCGATATGGGAATGTTCAAGCGAACCGGATAACGAAGCCATTTGAAAGGATTGTCACGGACATCAATGAAGTGTTGTCGACGATACATGGAGAGGAGGAGGAGGAGGCTGAGGAGGGAGGGAGGGGGATTGTGCGCGGAATATACAGCCAGATCTACAACGGGATCTCGCACCGAACAAGGGAGCAGCCACGGTTCAACTACGTGCAGGTCGGTCTGGCGACGTCTGTGCTATGTGGAAGTATGGCGAAAACGCAGAGCAACAAACGAAAGTTTGTACGACGAAAGCGGCACTGTGAGGACAATCTCCCACATGTGAGGTATGCGAATGCGGTGAGAGGAGAAGACCAACCGCAGTCGCTACGACTGGAGCAGACGTTTATGGTGGACGTGTATCGTCTTCGGAGGGTGCAGAGAAATGGAAGGTGAGAAGAAAAGGATATGGTGTGGATTACTGATTGAAAAGAATTCCAGAACGATCTACCGGGATGTGATCTCGAAGATATGCCGATATGTGATGCACCCAGGTGTGATTGACCGAGTGAAAGCGTGTGTTCAACCATTTTCGAGAGAGGTAAGGAAGGATATGTTTTATGGAAGAAGGATGAATGGCTGAACGAGAAATGAGCAGGTGATACCGAACCTGCTGAACTGGACGACGTACCCGTTGACGTGCATGATTGAACGTGTATGGAAGCAAAGTCTGAGGAAGCTGGAGGAAGGGAAGGGGGTGAGTCCATATGAGGTGGAGTTCATGGCGATGCTTGAGAGAAGCCTGAACTACGGCCACACTGGGTCTGGGAGGGTTATGACGAAGAAGCTGATGCTGCCGTTCTTTCTGTCGCTGGGGATACTGCACGATGGTGCGCCTTGTGTCAACAAGCGAATGGTGTCATTTGCGCCAGTGGCAGCGAAGACGATGGACATCGATGTACGACAATGGCCACGACGTGAGAGGGATAGACGACCGTTGATGGGATCGAAACGGGTTCTAGAGATGACGTATGGGAAAGGACATGCCAAGGTAAGCCTGTTGTTTTGATTCTGTTGGTGATATACCCGCGATTTGACACGGGTGTCGAAATGCGGGTATGTTACGTTGTGACATTTACCGCGATCAGACCAATGTGTCTGATCGCGGCAAATGTATGTTTTGTTTTTACTGGTAATCGAGCTGATCATGTTGTGTATTTTAACAGCATTACGAAGCGATGTTTATCATCACTGATGCATTCAATCACCCGAAGATCGATAACTCTAGACCGTCAATGTCTATTGAACGAAACCCTGCATCTCACGTAGACGATATCCTTGACTATGTGTTCGAGGTGGCGCTCAACATCTACATCGAAGATGTGAAGAACCTGGTTTATAGCTCTGTTGATGCTGAGATATCCGCATTGTCAAATTCTCGTGACTATGCATCGAGGTCGCTAGCCCGACATCGAAGATCATCGTTGAAGACATGGATGAAGGCGACCAATCCATTATCATATGCGGACCAGGACTTCACGCATCTTCTCTCTGCACTAGACCCGACTCGCGACGATGCTGAGAATGCACTACCCTTCTCCCTCAAAGCACCTGATGGCCATGGACAACCCATATCGTTTTTTGTTAATGGTATAATCAAAGGTGCCACCAAACGGAGGGAGCCACCATTCATTCAAAACGGAATGTTCCAGGACATTATGGCAGCTGCTCTGGACATTATTGGTGGTCTTGCGTGCCGACGATTCCATTGGTCTCGTTTAAACAGCAATGACACGATCATCAAGCAAGTCTTATCCAAAGTTGTGCTCAGAATGCACATAAACCACATCCCCTGGGTTAGATCCCACTCTACTCCTGGCTCAAGAGGAAGAAGATCTACTGCCATTGTGCATGATGTATGGCTTCCTCTGAATACCACAGAGCCTATGCCTGTGACATCTACTTCCAGAGTGCTCACTGAGCGGCAGACCAGGGATGCACAAGTCCTTATTTCGTCTAATGCCATCTCTCAACAAAGTTCTGTGACATCCTGGTCTGCCTGCAGGTATAGGCTGACCAACTACTACCAAGTGTTGCATAAGGAATGCCTCCCTTCAGAATGGTCTATCCACCATGCCTCTATACATCCCACAGATGAATTCACCCTACAAGTTTACCAATGGGTCCAGACCAATTACAAACCCTTGACCTACCCACTGCACGCCCTTGCAATGTTCATCTCCCTGATCTTCTCTGGGTTAACACCACAGATATTTGCCCCCAGACAGCTCCATCCTCCAAAGAATGCCAGTATTGCGCAACTATTACATTATTATTCCAATATTCCCTGGGAGGAAAGACCTGAGAAGAAAGGTGCCACCCTTGTACCTCCTTTTGTCACCATGACATCTACGTTCATCATCGCCATGATGGATGAGCTCTATTGCACAGACGGAGATCTCTAAAAAACATGCTAACAAAGAGTGCATCAACAATGTTAAATCGTTCATGGACAAGCACAGTATGTTTTTATATTATCATAGATACAACATCCTGACTAACATCTATAATAGCTTCCAAGGGTCTCACCATCACCAATGTTCTCCTGCGCTTCAAACTGGCCAAACCTATGAAGAATACTACTGTCAAAGGCAGAAAATGGCTCTCGGACGTATCCCCGATAACTCCCAACAAGATCCATGATATCTGGTCCAGTATCAAGAGATGTCTATCAGCTAAGGACGAATATGCATCATATGATGCGATTGTGAGTCTGTGTGGGGAACACACTGCCAAGATGCTTCTGGAGAAGATGTGGGTGAAGACACGGGGCCAGCCATCGAATGTCAGTGGAACTAGTGGGAAGAAGCGTCTGATTGAGCATGTTGACGATGATTCTGAGGATGATATGGATGTGTCAGATAGTATGATAGCAGGACCCTCGAACAGACGTAGAATACAGTAGATACAAGGAATCTGGTGTTAATATATGGCGGTGTGATGCAACAATTAGATGGTTTTGTTTTGATATACCAATAGCCGCATTTTGACACTACTGTCTGATTGCGGGTTTTGAATGATTTGTATCATGCTTCAATGTGTGATCGACAGTGTACACATTGAAGTAAGATTGGATGGGATCTCCCCCATCCAATCTTAGGTTAGGTTAGGAGGCGAGCACTGCGAGCGAAGCGAGCAGTGCGAGTGTGGTGTGTGTGGATGGTGCTACCAAATAGGTGATAGGCTTGAGGGAATCCGCCCTCAGAGCCAGCCTATTTCGTCCGTAGACTCAT
>JBBPUD010000631.1:0-13259 GCA_038094475.1 Phylloporus aff. rhodophaeus
TCGGGCGGGAACAGCGGCGCGGGAACAACCAAGTCGGCATATCTTGCAAGAGATAAAAGTCTTGCAAGTGAGGATAGGCGGAGGCTGAGCGCTGAGCGCTGAGCATCCATGTATTGCAAGAGTTGGCGGTAAAACCCCCGGTTGTGTTTCCTGCAAAAAGTACTCACGATAACGATCGGACATATTGCAAGAATATACTGGGATCTGGTGGCTTTCGAAGTTTCTAGATGGTCTGGTTTGCTGTTGTGACCGTCTTGTGCGTCTTTTTCTTCGTCTGGCAGGCTTGATCTGATATTCCCATGCATCCCCGTGACTTTATGATGATATCCTGTGTTTGAGGAGTGTCAGCGACGCTCCTGGTTGCGAGACTAGGCCGTTTGGTGTTACCTTAGCCATCCGAGCCATCCCATATGATTAGATCATAACACTGGGGCCTGACTGCGGGACAGTGCTCGGTGATCACACGCAAGGCGTGGAATATGCGGTGTTGGTGGGACATGGCTAGTTCACTCTCCTCGCTTGTACACAAACAAGATAAGTCCGTGGGTTCGTGATGTATGAACAGCCTCGTAATCCATTCAAGACTCCGCTCGGGTTCCTTGTGAGTGCCCCAACTGTATCTCCTGGTATTACCCGTTGAGAACCGACTGTATGCATTCTCCACACAGGTTCGGTTCGGGATAAGCACTCTGGGCAGTACATGCACACAAGAGCTTGGCTGACCTTAGAGGCACTAGGAATACCAAGACGCGCATCTCGTTGGTGGATGACACCTGGATACTCATTAATGGGTGGGAGTGTTTTACTGTTGAACGCATTTCAACATCTCCGTGACGCTCTGAGGCTTGCAGGCACATTGTCAACTTTTGGATCCACGAGGGACGTGTAGGATGGGCCGGGCAGCTATGGGACGAAGGACTGATATACTTAAGGTGTTGTCTATCTGACTGGCCAACATGTAAACTACTGAATCAATTAGACCATGACGGTGGTTCACCAATAGCCCAATCATGATGTAATCTGACGCATATGGGGCAGAATGAAGTACTCCCGCTATCTTAATGATCTAACATTTTTGGGACGAACGGGAAAAGTGGGAACAGACTGACACATGCGGATGAGGGGGGCCCTAGAGCGAGGTGCTTGCCACTGCGTCCCGATTGCTTTGCACTACACAAAGCGGTGCGTTTGTTTTCTGTGCAATTAGACCCTCATCATGGGGCGGGGCGAGCTTGGAGAGATGAAGAATGCACTATTATTCTGAACGGGCTAGCACTGCGCACCACACCATGTTGAGTACATGGGTGAGATGGCAAATGAGCGGACGAGATGACGAGATAGCAAGCACACCGATGAACTTAGGACGAAGTCAAGGGCAAAACTGTTGAAAGGCAGTGCTAGAGAGCTGCAGCCAGCTACGGCCCACGAGCAAACGATACTATGCACTGTGAGTCCTAGCCTGGAAATACTCGTTCACCGACTCTCTCACACTCTGTTGATCAGTCTTCTAGCCACTAGTTTCGTAAGATGCATGTTCAAATGTTTCATGTGGGCGTTCATCGGACACCGATGCGCTGTGCCATGACTGTGTTTCTTGCTGTCATCAAACTGTGCATCGAGCTCTGTTGCCTCCCATCACAATCAGGTGGACACCTTCGTAAGTTCAAATCTCAATACCGCGACTATAAAGCACAGGATGGTATTCGCCATTTTGACCGTCTACAGGTGTTCGGCTTGATCTTGTTGTCTGTTGAAAACCCTCGGACTTCACCACATTCACATACTTTCCACTTCGAGCACATGATTTCCGCACTCCAGCAAGTTATTGGATACGTGCGATTGAGCAATTATAAGTCTCGTATGTCCATTGTCCACTTACTATCCATGAAGCTCATTGCTCTTCCTAGTTGTAGAAGTTGTCACCATTGGGTACGATTATGGTCAGTAACGCTTATCCCTCACCCTACATCTGACGGATGTCAAACATTATCAGCCCTCACGTTTTCAAGCGAGGTAAGCAATCATATATATGCGTATGTGAGTCGCTGATTGTATTTGTAGATAGATTACATTTGGGTGATTAAATTCCTTCTCATGGTGACAATCTGTTTTGATGTGAATCATGTGGTTGCAGAGCAAACCTTGGACATGGGTTTCTACGTTATTTGTCCTCGTATGTCCCACCGCTAATAATGTCACTAAATCGTGAAATGCGTTCTAGGCTCGTTACTCTGGGATCTGCTACGTCATGTATGTGTACATTCCTGAAACATATCCGCTGATCTATAGCTTGCCCAATATATTCAGCTCCCTTTGTGCGTCCGATGCACCGAGTTTGTAGACTAATCTGACCCGATCAAAGATCTGGTTAACGTCTTTGGTATCCCTGTTAAGGTGTTCAAGCTTATCTCTCTGGTGATCAGAGAGGATACTCACAACGTTCGACTCTTGAAGACACAGGTGGTTGCATCACATCTTTTCCAGAACAAAATATCCCAGTCCAAGAATTTGTTTGCTAATAGCTGTGAGCGCAATCAATGTGTAGTTTCGAGACTCGCACTAATCGGCATGACTTCCATCAGCTCGCAGTATCTTCATGTTTGCGAGACTGAACTACTGGCTTTTTGCATCGGCTTCTGGGTGTGAGTTTTCATTCTCGTTTCCAACACAATGAATTACATGATGCTGCAATGCAGTGGTGATGGTTCTTCGTGTATGGGCAATATACAATCGATCAAGGATCATCCTCGGCATCCTTCTTACACTCTATGCCATGGAGGTGATCTCATTGCTCACCTATTATGTGACATCCGGAGTTCGATTGTTGGCCTACCATACCAAAGGTAAGTTAGAATCCTTCAAGTTTCCCACCATAGTTTTCATTTTGCAAGTCAACAGTCTATGGCCCCACCTGGCTTGCGGATTTGCCTATCGCATTCGCGGAGGTTCATAGTACATCAATGTGTCTTCTTCTCGCCATCCGAGTCATCCAAGAGTTACTTCAAACATACAAAGTGACAAGGCGTTTTCAACTCAACCGTTATATGAAATGTCTTGTGAGGGATGGGATGATCTACTTTATTGTGTACGTCTACATCTTCGAGTTGGTTCTCTTCTATACCGCTTGGTTGATAGTAGCGCTTGAACAGTATCCAGCTGGTCTCGCTCACTTCTATACTGAATAATGCAGGAAACGACACAGAGCACGCATGGCTTATTACTTTGAGTGATATGCTACGGATTATACCTCCTACTACCCTTGTCCCTAGATTCGTCTTAAGCTTGCGAGAGCTCTATGCACATGATCTTCAAGGCAGACGAGGAAGTCATATTGATACAGCGTTCGGGTTTGGGTCAGAGGCCGGACATAGGGCTGTCCGGAGCGAGATTATATTTGCAGATCCGAGGGATGGCGAGGGCAATGGCGAGGGCGAAGATGAGGGGCAGGACAGAGAATTAGAAACAGGAGGGATCCAGGAAATCCGCCGTATGGATAACCCATCATGATGAAGATCAGCGCATGCCTATATTGGCAGAGGCAAAACGATGTTTGCCGTTTAATTATCATTCGTGTAACATCTACGCTATGATTCTATGACCATCGATAGATGGTGACCTGCAAGATTTGGATAAAACATTCAAGTTGGAACCGAAAGCCACCCGTACAGTGACAACATCAGGCAAATGCATGGGCCCTACATTAGGTTTTAGCAATAGAAGTTGAGTGACGAGCCACCAGTTTCACTACAAAGATCATCCGCAACTTGCGTACCACTGTCAGGTAGGTCTGGAAAGTAAAAATTACGACCGTCAGTATTGTGTTTACTAGCTGCAGTGCCTCACGTAGATATAACGCCTTGGAAATAACATTGTACATCCCAACATTGGGACGATCGGAGGGGCAAGTGGATGAACAGCACGCTGCTGCAGTGAGAGGGAGGCAGGCGATAGGCTGTGGCAGGGGTCACAGCGCGGTGGCCGAGCGTGGGCAGTTGTCATAGTCACTCCCTTGTCCTGTTCAGGCTGCCCTGTTCGCACTCCAGGGAAGTCATCCGCAGTCCCAGTCCCTTCCAGCGCGGGTATATCAATAGCAGTAGGCACACCTTGATCCATGTTAGAAGATCGCTTTAAGGCAAAGTTTGGAGACGGTGACCATCGTCTGGACATGGACGAGGTTTTCTTTGTCGCATATGCGCCGGAATGTCTGCGCTGAAAGTGGGTTTAGTGCCAATCAAGGGTAACATGAGAAGGGAGATACTCTTCCAACTAAGGTGTGTCCATGAATAGGATTTGCGGAGGCGGCGGCGCGTGGTGAATTGAGCTGCAGCAGTATCGCTGTCGCCAGCTGCCTCGTATATATATGTACGTTGCATTTGTGGGACGTTTCCGTTGCATTCTCTATAGTTGTGTAATCACGTTAGTCCTTGACACATGTACATTGAGTAGCTCACACACCGTAGACCCTGCTCAGCAACCATGACAGCAGAGAACAGCAGTTGTTTGGTGGGACACAACGGCGATGCATCTGTAATCGCACTAGACAAAGTTGATGGTAATCAGGCACCAAAGATACAAAGTTAGTAGGACCGAATACAGGGAGGCCCAACGTGTATGCGCGCCTACCACAGCATCTTCGTTCACCTCCTCAATTGCCCGCCGCCAGTGCCATGTCGGAGTCGGCGATTGGTGCGTACTGATGAATCGAATTTAATACGATGCCGACTGTTCGAAAAGAACGTTTTCAGGTCGACGTGGGTAGCAACGTAGATGCGTTGACGTTTATAGCCAACGGCGAATATCTCGTCAGTGGTGGTTATGGGGGTGTTCAAGTATGGCGAACGAAAGACGGTGAACGAGTAGCGAAGATGCCAGTGAACGGCAGGGTCTTGTGTGTTGCTGTCTCCAACGACGACAGGTTCATCGCAGCAGGGTCGGGCAGCCAAGTGTTGGTTTGGAACGCGACGACCTACGAACGCGTCTTTGCATGCGGGCCAGGAAAACGGGCAGTCAACGATGTCGATTTCTCACCGGATGCAAGTCATCTCGTCTCTGCTGACGGTTTTATTGACACAGCCACCCTCTGGGAGATTTGCGCTGAACGAAAGAAAGTGCACAGACTCATCCATGGTGGGTCGGTCCTATCAGCGAAATACTCACGACGAGGCAACCAAATCGCGACAGCCAGTTGGGAATCCGTTCGGGTCTGGGACAGCGACGAAAGGCGCTTACTGTTCACCATCCAAGTGAAACTGGAACCATGGCACGGACTGCTCTGGTTTGGCACTCACCTCTTCGTCACAACCCGGCGGGACAGCAAAATTAAGGAGATTGATGCAGCCACTGGGTCGACTGTCTCCGAATGGTCGGTCCCTCATGACGATTTCTCATGCATTGCCATGCCGCAGCACGGCAAGTTCATTGCCTACTCTACCAGCAACAATATCACGTTCTGGGACACCTCAACACACACCCAAATCAGTCTTATCCAGCAAAATACCAAGGGATATCCAATCGCATTCTCTCCGGATGGTGGTCTTGCATTCGTTGCACAGGAAAGGAAGATCGTCACACGCGAACCTACTACTTGGGTCGTTAAAGTACGTCTATTTGTTCTTCCACACGCAAACTATCTCTACATCGTGCATATCAGGACCTGGAAATACACATTGATAGCATTGCACTGGATGCATGGAAACGTGATCAACTCACGCGTGCAGAAGAGCTTCTGACTGCAGCAATCCCAGAGTCCAAGAGTACAGCCCATCATGTACTTGCCAGTCGGTCTCTTGTCATGGCACGTTTGGGAGAGTGGGATGGAGCCGTCGCTGATGCCGAAGAGGTGCGTAATCCTCTAACTTCAGACAGGCGATGATGCCAATCCAATTCAAGTCCATTTCAATTCAGCAATCTGTCATTGGTTACATCGCAAGGTGTGTGGCCCTCGTCGGAAAGAGAGAAAAAGATGGTGGACTCGAGGTGTGCGACTTTGCGCTACAGTCAGACTATGTTGCGCTTCTCTTTCTCATAAAGGTGCGGGATTTTGTGACGCACCTTGGTGGTCTTTGAACTCCTTTTTGGTCAGGCTGTCGTCCTCTTCATAGCTGGAGAGCGTAAGGATGCAATGTCACGCATGGATGACCTTATCTCCGCTACCTACTTTAACTCAACGCTATACCCAGTCCAGGCACGTGAATGATGGCCTTTCATTCGGCAGCACCATCATAAAATTTCTGCTAGGCATATATGCACCTTTTTCTTGGAAACCTGGACATGGAGAGCAGTAACTATGAGGGTGCCATTCAGTCATTTGAAAACGCGCGGGTTGTACTGGGCAGTTGCGTGGATAAACCACCATTGATAGTCTCATTGGTCAACCCTCTACCATCCTCTAGTGTATTGAGACTGATCTGGGTTTCTGACAGATCTCAGGGTGGAAATTTGATGATCTTGCAAGCACGATTCAACAGCGGTCTTGCGAGGCCCTTTTTTCAGCAGGTCGCATGAATGATGCCGGGGACGTTCTGCTGCGCATGATCGACGCAAAGGCCAATATGACTGAGCCTATCAATTCGTGGATTTCTGGTGAGTAATCATTCTGTCTGACCTTTCACTATATGATTGGAATTTCTCTTCATAGAATTCATGCACCGCTGTCTCTCTGCACAGGCAAGCGACAGAAATGTGAGTGGAGAAGTCACCGACGACTCAACCGATACACCGATGATGCGAGAAGTATCTCATACATCTCATTCTATGACCCTACTACTGAGAGAATGGACGAAACTGAAACTGATAGCTGTGTCTTGGAAGGAAGCCTTGGCCGCTGCAGCCGATGTGAGCATGGCCTTGTCCTACCATCTCCCTTGTGACTAACCTTGACGTGGTCTATAGTTTACCCTGCCTAGAATTACAATCTATCAAGTCATGTGTGAGATCCTCGAAATGACCAGTATAACGGATGCACTCGAGTGTTTTCACCAAATCGATGGTGAATTTGCGCAGGAACTAGACGGCGAGGAGGCAAATTGGGCTCGCGGTGAGTGACCACGTGAACAATACTCAGGATATCCATGACATTGTCTCAGAATTTAAAATTCGATGCCGTGGCAAACTAGAGGACCTCGGCGATAGTCCCATGAATGCTATCGAATATGATGAGGCTGTCGAGCATGATACCACCGTACCACTACTCGAACCTGCAACTCAAGATGTACTGGCCGAGCAGAGCGAGGCACACACAGGCCAAAGCGAGGGGGAGAATGCATTGAATGACGCAAACGAGGTAGTTTATTTTTGATTTGTTTGTGTTCGCCCTATCTAATGATGACTTGTCAGGTGATTAGGTTTGATTCGTCTTCTCCTTGGGAGGATGTTGCTTTGGATGACGAAGGCGAGTATGACGATGCAATAGCCGCATTTGAGACAATGCTAGGTGGCGAAGATTTTACAATGCTTTAATTCAGTAGGGACTTGTACATAGGGTCGTTACACTACGTGGATAACTGTTCACGAAAAGCTTTGCCTTGCCTCCACGCGTCAAAGGTGCAGCACACTCGCTACTGACGTTCACAATGTCCATGCCAGCCTTGGCTTGTGTGGCGATGGGAATAAAGTGTTTGGTTAATGCTTAGCATAGCTACTTGCGAGTTCGAACGCATTCTTGCATGGATAGGGCGAATGTCAAGCCGAACGCAATATCAATGCGACCTCCCGCCTTCCTGTATGCAAAATGATATATGAGACGGTCGAGCTGTAGCAAGTGCATTGTACGAGGACCATTGAAGACGTGGATTGGGTTGGTAGGTTCGCAAACGATGGTAATAAGAGGAAGAGAAGCATACCCTGTAGTATATAGGTCGTCCACATAGTTGGCCATTGGGTCTTCTGCCTGTCGACGGCTCATCCGATAAGCCTTGAATCGGAACTCTTGGTTGTTGACGTCTGGCGTTAAGTTGACCTCGTTCCCACGCACCAATGGCAGTGACGAGGACCCTTCACTCACTCCTGCTCCCTCGCCGATTGAGTATGGTAGGGCACGGTGCAGCTACGGCCACGAGCGTAGCGACAACGGGGGCGGCTGCAACTACCCCAGTAACAATGGGGTTAACGACGGAGACGGCTCGGCAGCACGGTGATGACGATGATGACCGATCGACGGGTGTCACGCAGGAGACGGTCGAGGTGTCGTACGATCTGAACGACCTGTGGGTAGGCCCAAGCTCAAGTTCGGTTCGGGAACTTTGTTGACTAGTATTCGTCCATGGACGTGCGCGATCGCCAGCAGCCAAGACAGGCTTCGCAAGGAGTTCGTCGCAGTGGTCCAGCAACGGGCCAAGACCGTGTGGCCTTAATAACTATGGCAGGCGTCGGTTCACCTCGAAGACGAACATCTACCGGATGCACCGAGTCCTTCTCGACCTCACGCTCGGACTCATGAACTCGTCTAACCCCTCCTTCCCCTTCCACCACTGCTGCCACCATTTTCACCACCTCTTCGAGCCCCTAGTGCTCCCAGAATGCAAGGGTGGTGCGCGCATGAACGAGACACGCTGCTGATGAGAGCACCGAGGTGGAGTCATCTACGGGACATTCACCTCCGAGGAATGATGAAACACGTGCTGATCGAGGTCCAGTGCATTGGACCACCGGGTGTCCAGACTTCATCAAAACGAGTTAGTCCATCATTGAAGCCGCTGGCCAGGTTCGCATAACGCATCTCACTCCGATTATGTATGAATTGATGGACCAACGTCACTCTTTCTCACAGAATATATCATCATACGGTGGTCGTAGTAAACTGTGATATCCTTCAGGTATACGCAATTTATATTCTGGGTGACGTTTGTCTCCCTGTGACTCTGGCATACCTGTCGATATCGTCTTTGCACCCACCTGTCGACCAGTTGCACAATCTCCGTACAGTACCGAAATCAATAAAACAAGGCACTGGAAATCAGCGATGGCACCATCCTTTACATGGGTGTCTTTGGAAAAATGCATGCTCGCTTCCGGTTGAGTTTGACTGCATGTTTTACGGTATGTTACCCCTAAATCGGTGAATATCGTTTTCGAACTATCCAATTTAAGACGCTGTGTGAACGGGCTCCCTATTCGCTTTATGCGGACTGCAATGTTGGGGAGCCTTGAGACTGGCATTTACTTTTCTGCAGTATCACGGTGGGTGAATAAAGCTGTTTCTTCCACCATCGAAATACGAGTTGTACTGAAGAGTATTGTTTCAAGATTATCTCTACTTTCGACAAGGCCACAACCTCACGTCCCCGCTTCCGGCATGCAACGTTTCCGCTCCATGTTATCCTCTGATTCGGGTCCTTTTATTCGGATCCCATAACATTCCAACTATATTTGACTATCTAATTGTCTCGTTTCCATCTCGCTTCCATACCTTGTGTGGCGAAACGAAATCAGGCATAGGACCATTCCTCCCTTCACAGATACCTCATTTCAGGGTCACATCTATTATTCATTGACAAAATGGCGCTGCGATCGTCTCTGCTTGACTTGATGCGTTTGGGACCTCTCCGGTCTTAACCATCAACAGGTAATCGGTGGACAACAGTAACGTCCGGATTTGTGACCGAATGTTCGAGTGGGGATCATTCCTGATCACGCAGACACTATTTTAAGGGTTCCGTTATGTTACGACAATTGAACGGTGCGCCAAACAATTCGCTAAAACGTATTGATATGATTATCAAGAAGGTGTAGCCATGTTCCTTGCCCATTTTAGACTAGGCCACTCCCAAGAGCTATATAACACACCGCAGGTCCCTCATTCCAGTCACCCACACCTCTCATCACACCGAGTGTAGTATCAATGTCTGAAATTCCGTCTGGTAAATACCACATCGTCTCTGTCCTGGAGGGCACAAACACCGGCGTCGCTGGAGTCGAGCCCCAGCCCAAACAGGAGAACGTTCAGGTCGAAGGAAAGATCAACGTGGTCTGGAAATTTCTCGTTTCCGTTCTAAATACACGATCTTACCTTGTCAACTGCAGTGGGAGGTCATTAACAGGGAAGATCCCGAGCACCCAAACGTTTATCATTTCTACCTTGTTGGACGTGGCCCTGCTGGGGTGAACGATACCGAGCATGCGACCAATGTCGTCGTTCTCGACCAGACCGGCCCCAGAGACGTCTACTGGTATGTCTTCCCTCAAGGCGACGGCAAATACACGTACGTTTTCTTCACGATCGCGCCGCAACTACTGAACCGTTGGTATTCAGTATCGCATGGGATCACGACCACGATAAACTGTGGACGGTTGATAACACGTTGTGTGCAAACCCTGACGTGAGTCGTCATCTCCCCCTTGTTATTGCACTTGCTCAACTTGTGGCGTAGATCGTGTTGAAGGGGCCCGGACTTGGCGATTGGCAGTTGTTCAAGTTTGTGCATGCCAAGTAGTTTGTGTAACGTTGTCTTGTATGCTGTATCTGAATGTTGTTGTGTACTACTGTGTCGAATCACAGTTGGAAGTAGCAGAATGTGAATGAATATCTTGATCTGGTTGAAGGTGCCCATACCTGTGCACTGATTGTTCATCTCAAGCTTTACTTGTGCTAAAATCCGATCGTCTTGTATTTGGTGAAGCCTTTAATCGTATAGGCTCGAAAGCAACTACTTCTCTATTCTCCAACTTTGTTTTGTAGATGCCGGCCTCTTGCTTGCTGTCAAGTCGACTAGGAAAGCCCAAACTGCAATTAATGTCCAAACTCCCAGCCTTGCCAAAGAGCTTTTACCAATAGACCGGGTGATATGTATTCACAACGGGGAACCAGCTTCTTCGCCCGAGGCGGACTCTGAGCCTGGTTTTGATGCAACGCGGTTTCTTGCTTTCATACAACACGCCAAAAAAATCAAGACCGCTGTGGCCCATATCACCGACTACCGAGGTATGCTCGATCGGGACGTGATGATACCATACTGTACTTGACGTTACCGACACAACCTACCTATCGACTTCATCGGGCCGCTCCCCTTGATGGAAAATTTGCTTCGATCAGTCTTGATACACTTGCTGACTGTATGATGCATTTAGTACCTATTCGGATTACCTATACTGCACGAGAGACAGAGCTCATCTCCGCAAGAGGTATACAAGTCTAATGTAATTGCCTAAACCGATCATCAGCGGCGCTTTACGAGCTCGTTCTGGGCACACCTCAATCGACTTAACGGCGTTGAGCAACGCATGTCTAGCGCATGCCACCCGCAATTTGACGGTCCTACCAAACGTGCAAACCGAACGATTGGCCAGGTGCTGTGATCGGGGATCGGACTTAACCGACGGGACGGTGTCTACCTGTGATACACCGATAGACTTCGCGACCAACTCGATCAGAGTCCACTGGACGCTAACCATTCTTCCTCAACTACGGAAAGACACCTCGGACCTTCGTTTGGAGTGATGCCTGGAAAATAGAGTGAAACAGGTACGAACAGTGAACAGGAAGCGTCAGATCTTGCTTACGTCGCCATCAAAAAAATATGACGCTATCCCTTCGAGAAGGAGATCCTACTTACGTCGCCACCAAGAATATGACAGTGCCGAAGGGACATTCGTTCAGGCGATCCTACGAACTCGTAAAGGCTTTTGGAAACAACGCTTATGAGGTGGACCTACCTGCTTGCTTGAAGCACCGGGGAATGCACCTGATCTTCCACTTGTCTCTACCGTGAATCCATATCACGAACGATGAACGGTTGCTTCCAGGGCACGCTGAGTGTTTGACCTCGGCGACAACGAGTTTCGAGCCATCGGCTGCATATTGTCGTATCAAAAGGTCAACACCCTGTTTGAGGTCAGATAGATAACAGGGGACATCACCTGGTTTCCCTACCTTGACATCGCGCACCTCAAGCAACTCCCCCAAGTACCTGGAACTGATGAACGTTACCATGATTGGTGACCTACCCCGCGGTCGAGGGCCATCGAGGTCGTCCCCAAGCCGACGATCCACAGATATATAGCGGATCTATTCCTTTATCCCATCCAGCCCAGCCTATCCCCCACTTCGCAGAACGTCTCGACTTCTACCACCACACATGTTACCGTGTCCCCCCGTCGTCAAGCCTAAACGTTTTCAGGATACGAAGATATAAATGACGATTTTGTCTTCATCCACCACCATGGCGACTACCCAATGCTCGTGCCAAGATAATGTCTTCACCTGTTTTCAGTGGAGGCCTCAACGAGCGGGTTGAAGGGACCTCACCAGTGCTGATCGGTTACTTCATTATCGCTCAAATCTTCAACCGAGAACCTCAGTTCCGTTCGGCTATATCCCCCTTCTAGTGTAGGATTATGGGTCATGACCGTGAAAAAATAACCGAAGCCGACCTTATTCTTCAGAGACATAAAGCTGAAGTCCGTTAAGGGACAGACAAAGACCGTAGTGGAGTCAGGTGCGATAAGGGAGTCAATGCTGTTGCTTTAATGGCTCTCAGGCTAGCTCAGAATCTCACCGAGCAGACCGAGAAAGTGGGAGGAGAGGAAATCATTGACGATCACGTGATGATAACGACTGAAGCAAAAGGGCAGTACTTGATGGCAGGTTTCTCGCTCGGATGATAGGTTGTAGCACCCTCAAGATGGTAGTAAGGCAAGTACGTGCCCACCTAGTCGAGCTCACTTCTCCAGGTTAATCCATGCACCACCACCATCAACTTGGATGCCACCCGAGCGCGGCCGTCGTTCTTACCATCGTCAAAACCACAAGTATGTACACCACCACTAATGTGTATCTACGAGATACCACTACCAGGAACTCGCTCTAGCACTTCCACTCGTGTTCTGAGATGAAGCTAGTGGTGACGGACTACTGCTAATCTGGCGCACACGGGCCATTTTGGCCTGTGTATGCATTGTGCTAGGTCAAGCCTTAAGTCGCAATACGATAACACTCCTGTGGATCCATTTTATAGCTGTCTAGTCAGGGATTCTGTGCATAATTCTGGAAGGATACCTACCACAATAACAAGGGTGATTTTCTAGGCTTTTATCGATCGTATTTTGTCCTTCCAGCGCACGTACTCCTACGGGGGTGATTGATTTACCTCACCCTCTCGGGGCTATCTTCCCTTTGTCTCACGACATTCTATCTCCGGTTTGGGAGATGATCTCTGTTACTTGATGTCGCAAAGAATCTGATGAAGGTCCTTGCATTATAGATGGCGTCGAAGCAGTCGCCGAGTCACTGATCGGAAATCAAGTCGTATCTATGTCGCTTTCAC
>JBBPUD010000632.1:0-13213 GCA_038094475.1 Phylloporus aff. rhodophaeus
TCTATTACATGTAATGTACATGAATACATTTTTTGTGCACTATGGAGTTCTGTGTGATCTGCAGCTGAGGATGGAGTGTTTGGTGAGCTGTGCTGTATGGGTTTGTTATCTTGTGAAGCTCTCCAATGGTAAGCACCATTAGTCAGACTATGTAGCACTATACAACTCTGTAGAGACTAAGGTTGGTTTGCTGGTACAGTAGTCTATGTTGTTGACCCATTGACTCCATGGTATTACATGGTCCTACATGGTCCATCACATTGACGAACTGACTACATGGTACAACATACACTACACATTTGAGCTGTTGCTACAGAGAACTACAGGTGATTTCCTTTTTTACTGATGGATCACAGTGGCTGAGAAGGATCACGACAAATGACAGTGATTACTTGACCTTCAGCTGACGGATGAAGAGTGGAACCATGTATGCAAGTTACTTGCATTACTTAGCAAAGCCGAGCATGCCCAGCAGTTGTTCTCATCTGAGAGTGGTCCAGCAGTGCACCTTGCTCTGCTCACCATCGAAGCACTTCACAAGGCCTGGGAGGCTCACAGTACAAAGGCTAAATACAAGGACTTTTCGGCTGCACTCAAAGCTGGTGCAGCCAAGCTTGCGAAGTACTACAAAAAAACAGCCAACTCTGATGTCTACATTATGGCGATGTGTATGCTTTATATTTTTGTCGCAGAGCTTTGTACTAACCTTCTGTCCACAGTGCTCAATCCAATGCAGAAGAACAAGTACATACGGAAATATTGGGGAGTCAAAATGCACGACAGCGCACTAGAACACGCTGAAGAGTTGGTAAGTGATTGTGCTACACGAAGTGACCACACTAACTGTGCTACTTGCAGTACAAAACACGCTACCTAGAAATGAACACTGTGGTCGCTAACAAGCCGAAGGAGCCTATGCAACTGACCACATCATATGGCAAGATTGGCATGCTCCTTCGTGAGCTTTTGGATGAAGAAGAAGATGAAGCTGATACGACAGCACCATCCCACGGACCCGGCGACAAGCCTTGGCTTCAGGGCTTTCAAGTCTATCTCAACGCTCAAGACCAGCTTGCGTTGGGTTTATCAATCATACAGTGGTGGGGGCTCAATGGTAGCCAATATCCTGTATGGGCTTCACTCGCGTGCGACTACTTAGCTGTCATGGCTACGTCTGTTTCAAGCAAACGCGCGTTTTCCTCAGCAGGTATCACAATCACCAAGCGGCGCAATTGACTGAAGGCAGACATTGTTGAAGCTTTACAATGTCTCAAATGCTCAATCCGACACGACCTCTTGTTTCATCACTATGAAGAACCGTTGGTGTTAGCAGAGGCGCTGGAGGAGCCAGTGGATGGCATCACACCAGATGAGGAGGGCAGACATGGATTGCAAGAGCAAGTGGACAGCGATGGTCATGATGTAGGGTTAGATCTTAGGGAGTTTATTGACATGTCCTACTTCTAATGTGCTATGTATCACTGATTACACAAAGCCGGGGCCTAGGCTGGACCAAGCCTCAAGCCTGGCCAAGCCATTTTTGGGGGCTCGGGCTCCTACTCCAGTTAGGCCTGAGCCCTTGTAGGCCAGGCCTGTGAAACACTAGGCGCAATGGCATGCCAAACTGCCACCACTGCGCTGGTGACATGGGTGGAGAGGCAATGGAGCACTCGCTATCAAGAACATGATGGCGGTAAGGGAGGCAGCAGGAGCCACGCCAACAATGTACCAACACTAGGAGGGCAAGGGCGGTGCACTCACCACTAGCCCACCACAATGAGGAGAGCAAGTGCAGCACAACAGTGCCCACCACCAGCACCGCGACAAGGGCAACAGCAACACAATGGCGCACCTACCACCACCATCGTGTTTGTGATAAGGGCAAATGGGCAACGGTGCGCTGACAGCAGACCCACAACAGCGCCAAGGGCGAAGGGGACCATCCAGCGAGGGATGAGCGAGGGTGGCATGTTGCACGCCCAGTACCGTAACAACGATGGCAAGGACAATGAGGCGCAACAGCGTAACACCACCACAACGCCAATGACAAGAACGATGAAGACGGCAACACTGCACCTATCACCAACACCTCAATGATGAACGAGGGCAAGACTGGTACAACCATGGTGTTACATTACTACAATACAATATGTGATAGTGTAGTTTCCTCTCTTCTCTTAAATGAGTGAAAAAAAAAGGAATCATGTAGTCGTACATAGGACTTTGTACTGTGCTGTATGGTGCTGTGCAGCTGTACCACTCTGTGCAGATTACTTAATGTGCTATACAGGAGCACAAAAACTGTACCAGTCTTGTACAGCCTGTGGCTCTGTATGCTCCTGTAACTTGTCCTGTACAAGGGGGGACCTCTCTGTAGCATTGTAACCTCTATAACCATATGTCCAGTACTGTACAGTAACATTGTGATTTGCTGATGTGCTGTTGTCACCATGGGGTGTGTGTGGATGCACCACCTTGCTTCATCGCGGGTGGTGGGCATGTGGCCATGTTGCCTCATCGCCCTTGTTGCTGCCATTTTCATGATGGTGATGGTGGTGGTGTCACCATGCGGTTGGCAATGGGGGCATGGTTGTGCTACCTCGTCCTCCCTGCCACTGCCATCTTTGTCATGGTGGTGGTGAATGCCATCGTGTACCTCTCAGTAGATTGTTGCTTCACCCCTGTATCCTCATTGTCAGCACTGTGGTGGTAGGTGCACCATTGTGTACCCTTGCCCTTGTCATCATTGCAGCAATGTGCATCGTCAGTGCAGTGGTGGTGGATGCACTGTTGTGTACCCTTGCCCTTGTCGTTGGCACAGTAATGGTAGTGGTGGCAGTGGGTGCACCATCTTGCACCATTGCCTGCATGGTTGGCGCTGTGTCAGTGGGTGCACAGTTGTGTACCCTCACCCTCGTCATTGTTGCAGTGATGGCAGTGGTGGCAGCAGGTGTGCCATTTGTCATTGTTGTTGTTGTGATGGTGGTGGTAGCAGTAGGTGTGCCATTTTGCTCTGTCGACCTAGTTGTCGGTGTTGTGGTGGTGGAGGCACCATTGTGTCTCCTCACCTGGTCATTGTGGTTGGGCATGCACCATTCGCCTCACCATTGTCAATGATATTGTGGTGTTGTGGCGCTGTCATGCCTCTTCACCCTTGTCATCGTTGTGGTTGGGGCTGGCATGCCATTTTGTTGAAACTATAGTAAGGGAAAGTGTGCCCACTACAGTACTACATTAGCTAGAACTACAATGAAGAAATAGCTGGAGTCTCACCTCAGTCACTGCCCATGGTGTGAAACATGACTGAGGTGAGAGAAAACTAACATAAAGCTAAAAATATAGGTGGAGTTGTGATCATGTAAAACTCCAGGATGTTCAAATTAGTATAAATAGAATGAGTATTGAAAACTAAGTGTTTCCAGTCTTCCTGAGGCAGAAGCACTTCAAGACTATCAGAAGTGGCTGCATGGGAAATTTCCGGAAGTGTCGGAAGCACGGGAACTTCGGAAACATTGGAAGTATTGGAAGATATACAGAGTTACACTTTGACATGTTTCACCCCAGTCATCGGTGCTGTGATGGTAGGGGCACTATTACCTCGCCTCGCCCTCGTTGTTGTTGTTGTGGGAGCCACATGTGCCAGTCACCTCGTCACTGACGATGTTGTGATGGTGGAGGCACTGTTGTGCCTCCTCGCTTTTGTCGCCATTCTGGTAGGGGCTGGGCACTGGGGCTGGGCACACTGTTTGCTCTATTGTCATCATCAACACAGTGGTGGGGGAGATGCTGTTGCATCGCCTTGCCCTTGTTGTCGTTGTGGGCCGTGCGCACCAGTTGCCTCATCATCAACAACAATGTTGTGGTGCTGGGGGTGTTGTCACACCTCCTCGCTCTTGTCACCGTTGTGGTGGGGGCTGGGTGCACTGTTTCACCCTGTTGTCATTGCAATAATGGTGAGGGAGAGGGTCACTGTTGCCTTGCCTCGCCCTTGTTGGCATCGTTGTAGAGACCATGTGCGCTGGTTGTCTTATCGCCAACAGCGACGTTATCATGGTGTGGGCACCATCGTGTCTCCTCACCCTTGCTGCCATTATGATGGGGGCTTGGCATGCCGTTTGCCCCATAGTTGTTGGTGCTGTGGCAGTGGGGATGCAGTTGCGTCATGTCACCCTAACCATTGTCACTGTTGTGGTGGGGGCTAGGCACACCGTTTCTTCCTGTCGTCTTTGTCAGCAATGTGGTGGTGGCAATGTGGTGGGGGGCGTTGTTGCCTCCCCACGCCCTCATTGTTGTCATTCTGGAGGCCACACACACCATTCACCTCATCATCATTGTTGTCATGGAGACTGGGGGTGTCATTGAGCCCTGTCATCATTGTGGTAGTGGGGTTGTCATTGTTGGCACTGTGGTGTTACACCTTCATGCCCCTCACATGTCGTTGTCGTGTGGTGGTGGTGCATGGCTTGTCCTTCCTTGTGGTGGTGCGATGTTGTGTGCATCACCACCTTGGCGTCATGTGAGGCGGTAGTATAGTGGTGGACACATGCGCGAAAGGGAGTTCACATGTCTAGGGTGGTGTGTACACAGACAGAGGAACCTGGAGTGGGTAAGTGCACACAAGTGCGTGTGTGAATGGGTAGGGTTGCTCACCATTATCCAAGTGAGGCGAGGTGAGACCGCTGGTGGTGGCGAAGTGGAAGTGGTGAGTAGTGGAAGTGACGACCGATGCTGTGACTATGGGTGAAAGTATGTAAGCAAAGAATACATGGTCACATGATCAATGTGCAAAATTTCTCTAAGTCATTGTCTATTAGGAATCAATTGGTACACTTTACTACGCTATTTACCCTAATTAGATACTCTGTGCAGGGCGTACAGACAGCACAGGCCTGTCGACTCTGTAGTGCTGTCACTGGTGACATGATGTGATAGTGTGATGTGACTGTACCTTGCTGTAACCATGTGAATAGTGTGACATGTTGGCATGTGATGCCTGTAGCATGCTGTCAGATGCTGTCACACTGCCATAATGCTGTCATCACTGCGGCTAATTGGTAATTTGCTGATGCTGCTTCTATTCCACTTGTCAGACCCTTTTATTCCTGTTAGCTAATATGCTTACATACATTTGTTACCAATCTGACATGAAGCCCCTAAGAGTAGATATAAGTAGTTGAATGGTCCCATGTTTACACCTTAGTCTTGGAATATTCACTCGTTGACTTGGTTAGCGATTCACTTAGAGTCATCCCTTGCTTGAGCCCTGACACCACTATTGGGACACAGGTGATGAGAGGTGGTAAGTGGACTATATTGAATGCCTATTTAGAGATAGACGAGAAAGTATAGTTAGCTGCTATGGGGCATGTACTAGTGTACTCACTGCCAATTGTAGTGAGAAGAATGCTAAAGGATCACAAGAATTGCAAAATTATTATAACCCTCTACAAATGAGATAGATGGCTATTTTCTCTACACTCATACAATATAGTGATATTATGGGCAGCCAAAGTTGTATGGAGAATATATAGGAATATAGTGACAGCATCAACTTGTATCAGCACAAGCAATGACCTTGAAGTTGAAGGAATTTCTTCAAGTCTTTCAAACTCTGATCCAACTCTTTCTTCTGTTGTCCACCATCTCTGGCACATTACAGGTGATTGTTGAATACCCCACTTTGCACAATCAATGACAATACTCAAGTTCAATGTGGTATCCACATACCACATTGGATAACCCTTTGATGCATTATCCTTCACAGATCATGTACCTGGGCACATTTGGGCCTTTATTTTTAACCCATGGATTAATGATGGTAAGGGCAGTAGGTGATGTACTGCTCTCACCCAAGGTGAGTGTACTACCAGGAAGGCATGGCAGGTACATGCACCTGCTACTACTACCATGATGTTGAATAGGCAGCTCATATGAATGACAGTATGAGCACAAGTAGATGTCTCATAACAGCAAAGATTACCAACACAAAATGGGTAAGGAAATACTAAGGTGTGCCCACCTCCACCGTATGTGGCATTTTACCTACAGTATTTGCACTGACAATAGTTTGTATGTAGTTACGAGTAGTTGAAGTATGTTCTCAATGAACCATGCAGGCTGTGAAATGGAAGACCTCTTTTGCAACTATGAACCCATGCAACATAGGTACTTCACCTGTGCCTTCAAGCCTGGTGCTTAAGCCACACTACCACCACCACATGACAGACCATGACAAGAAGGGCAAGAGTGCTGCCAGTGCCATGAAGGCAGTGCAATAGTGTGCCCACTGCTACTATGACAAGGAGAGTAATAAAGATGCCACCCACAAGAAGGTCAACAAGGATGACCCAATGGCTACTCCCTACCACTTGTGACAACAAGGTAGGCCAAGGCCATGCCACCTACATGATGGCACACCACTTCCATCACTAGGGTACTGCATGGGTATGAGATACCCATGTGGGTGGTGGGTGGGGGTGTCTGGTGGGTAGAGGTGGGGATCAGGATACTAGACACCCACACCTACACCCACACCCACCACTAACACCCACTAATATCTACTTTTATACTCATGATATTAAACTTTGGTACAATTCTAACCTTGATAGCCCTAACCCTGATATATAATAGAGTAGTAATATTAGTCCTAACAATGCTAACCTTGGTAATCAGCATACATATATAAGCTTGGTTAATTCTATGGTAACACTAACAGGTAGTTTTAGCTAAATCTAACCTTGATTGTTCTAAAGATTATCTAAACTCTTCTTATCTACAAACTAGTCAGTGCTATAATAATCATTCTAGTATTATATACATGGTATTAAATCATTGTAGTCGAGCTAGATTAGGATTATCAAGGTTAAATTATGTTAGGATTGTCAAGGTTAGTTGCCAAGATTATATTATGCTAGGATTGTTAGGATTAGTTACTAAAAATTAGATTAGGTTAGGATTATCAGTATTAGTTATTTATGTGATAAAGTTTGACCCATGGGTCAACCCACATATGGGTATATCCATGGGTGTGATTTTCTGTACCCATGAAAAAACCCACATCCACAGTGGAGGTAGGGGTATATTGGTGGGTGGTGGTAGGGGTCAGGTCTCTAACACCCATGGGTACACCCATGCAGTACCCTAGCCATCACTACATAATGACAAGGGAATGAGGGGGCAAGGGGAACACCACATTGGTGACAGCTCACAACAGCTGCCTAATGGTGGGTGCCCCCATTCATTCTTACACTCGCCTGCTTGCATACTCACCTACAGGCTTACCATGTGACGATGACAAGGAGGGCAAGAGTGATGTTCTTGTGTCAACAGCAGCATTGTGACAATAAGCTCATTACTACACAATGATAAGGCCAGGGTTGAAGGTTCCACAATGGCCACCCTACCATCACCATTATGAAAGGGGCAAGGGAATGTTGTGTTGACTGGTGCAAATTGTGCAACACAGACTCAGTGGAACCCTCTGCACAACCTGCCATTAAGAGTGCCTCACAAAGACGGAGTTGGATTGTGATCACAAGTCCTTCAAACCTCCATCCAGTGATCTGTCCTCAATTGTGATCAACATCAACACAGCAATGGGGCAAGGAGTTTACCAATGAGAAAATAAACAGGGTATATGAGTGTGGTTTCCCAGCCTATCTCGTGCAGCTTCAAACAACTCAATTGCATGCTGGTAATTGCAGCTCTCCATATGCATGTTCCCAAGAAGAAGGTACATACATGCCTGTTGACAGGATCGATCATTGCACCACTGAAGCAAAAAATCACTTCACATGCCTGAACCATGAAGAACATTGGCTCAGGGATCCCATCAGTAATGAGGTCATCCATGCGTAATATCACATCAGCATGTTCCCCAGTGATGAACAAGACAGAGGCCTAGTGAAAAAAAGTCGTAAGAGAATCAAGCACTTGACAGAGTTACATGCCTTGATGAGGAGCAATAACGTGTGATCTGCATGGGAGTGTTGGGGTGCAATATCACACACACGATGTCCCTTGTTGATTTCCCCCTTTCCAATGTGGGCCACACACTTTGCAATGTAACCAATGATGGATCAGCGTATTTCAATGGACTTGGTTTAAATCTGTATCAGTTTCTACACAGGTAAGAGCAGAGTAATGTGCACCTTATTTGCATCAACAAGTGCCACATCATACTTTCTCAAGTGTGCTCGCATGAGAACTTGACTAGCAAGTACATGATAAGCCATATCTTCTGATGTCTGAATTGCTGCAGACAAAATTGTTTTAGCATTTGTAAGGTCACCTTTTTTCCATGCATTGAGTACAATGACATCAATGTTAATTTCTGGTTCCTGAAATATGTGATGAAACAAGAATTTGTCAACTCATGTTAAAGACATCAGGAAAAATCATAATTGCTATATAGTACTATATAGCCTGTGTTGCACCTGTAGCCCAGTTGAGATCCTCCTACTACTTTCACTGATTGTAGTGACCACCAATACTATATATGTCTATGGTAGTAAATGGTAGCATACCTATATAGTGTTGAAATACCTAAATAGGGGCAGCAATGCCCAAACTAGGTTACATGAGTATGGTGACTAATTAGAAATGAAAGGCCTCATCTCAGAATGTGCTGCAGAAAGAGCAAGACACAACTGAGGTGAGGGGATGAAGTTCGAAGGTTTAAAAAGGTCGAAGTTATGCACACACTTAACTTTGGGGAACTCTGGATTGGAGATAGGCGAAAATAGGCGCACCGAAGAAGGAAACAAGAAAGGATTTGACTCAGGCAGGTTAGGAACGCCACCATGCTGCGAGCATGAGGCCTGACTATACTAAAGGAGGATAGGATAAGTCCAAAAGGGAGAATTGAGCGGGCATGTCAAAAACACTCCAGAGTTGGTGCGTCATGGTCTCCAGAGTTCTGGAGTTAGACTTTGACATATAGCAGTCCATAGCAGTGATAGCACAGTGCACAGTGCAAATTCACCAATATAGTTCACAGTAGTAGTCAAAAATTCTGATTATTTCACTACTATAAATAATTACAGAAAATATACAATTATTCAACTGGGAATACTAATATTGTCGAGTGCCTCGAAAGTAAATGTCAACACCTTGCTTCCTCCTCATTATACCTGGATGTGGTAGGTGGTCCTTGTCCCAGCGTCATTGTGGTTGTGGTTGTGAGCATGCTGTTGTAATGCCCATGCCCACGTTATCATCGCATGACAGTGGTAGTGACCTCCTTCATCGTCACATTAGTGGTTGCGGGCATGCCTTTACACTGTCCACATCCTCTGTGTCATCTTTATATGTGGGATGAAGTCATCATTGTGCTGTTGTCGCCAACTTACAGTAGTGGTGGTGGCACCTCACTTGCATCATCCTGGGGGTAGGGGGCATGCCTGGCACTGCCCTCATCCTCTTCATTGTCGGTTGTGCCTCCTCACGCCTGTCATTGTTGTGTGATGGTGGCATGCTTTTGCATAGCCCTCGCCTGCATTGTTGTTGTGGGGATGGAGGGGGTGGGCCATTGCATTCCCCTTACCTTCATCATCGTGCTGGTGGTGGTGGGCAAGTTGCTGCCCCACCTTGTTGTGGTTGTCATCACTTGGTAGTGGTGTGCCGTTTGGCAGCCCTTGTCCACATCGTCGTCATGTGGTGGTATGTAGGCAACTGCACGGGTGTACCCATGGGTGGCAGCGCTGACACCCACACCCACACCCAGAGGTATACCTGCACCCTTGTTGTTACGCTTAGTCCTGGGTAGGGCCTTAACGTAGACCTTTGATAGCTTGGTCGAAGTTCGGTGAAATCCTAAGACTTAGTTGCTGCAATGTATGGACAAAGCAGAATCGATGGGCGAAGCTAGTAGCCCAAGAGTTCAGAGTCAAGAGAGTAGATTGTTTGAAGGTAAGATCTAGCTTAGAGTACAAGTATTCGAGACGATGGTTTATATACTATGTGGAATGTGCAGCAGCACTAGAAAAGAGAAGTGGTGTGATGTAGCAGGAATTATGTGATTGGTTGTCAAGAATAGATCAAGAAATGAAGATCAAAAATGAGAACAAGGGGAACACAGCCCTTGATGGCTGTCAACAAAACAACTGTTCAAGTAAACAATAGTTCAATCAGTTGAAACACCAGTAAAGCAACATGACAATGAATGATAAAGAAAAGAATAAACCATCCACCCATGTCTCTCACATGTCCTCGTAGACAAATTGTAACACTTGTCAAGGGTGCAGGTGCCACTTGCGGGTGCCACAAATCAACACCCGCACCCATACCCACACCCCTGGCACCTGTGGGTGCCATCCTTGTGTTGTTCAAGGCAGAAAAGCAGAACAAAGGATCTGGATAATGGAGAACCAGACCACTCTGCATGCACCACCAACCCATCACATGCACACACCACCGCCAAGCCTGACCCAATGTCAATACCACCACCACCACCACTCCACACCGGTGAAGCGAATGCATCAAGCATATCACACAAAGATCCAACCAGTACGCCAGAGGACCCTGAAGGCACGCCAGGTGACACATGTCATCCTGAAGTACTGCCAAAGCCACCCAATGCAGCTGACAGTGCAAGGGAATGGGTCGGTGACCAAGGCAGCAATCTAGGGGAGTTGAGGGAGTTGAGGAAGTCAAGTGGATATGATGATGACAAAGAAAAACTGGTTGGACATACCGTACCACTGGACAGTGCAGAGGAATGTGCACAGAAAGCATACCATGAAGCACACAGACCCCCTGTGATGGAGGCCGATACTGGCGAAGACACCGTTGACGAGCAAACCGCAAGTTTTGCGTATGGCAGCGCAGATGCAGAGGTCGTTGAGAGGGGAGTGCCTCAATGCACAGATTAAGGGGAGCACACAAGGACTGAGATTGAAAGCGCAAGTGCAATGACACATGCACGACCAGTTGAAGCAGCTGAACTAAACGGTCAGTGCATCTCACCAGGTGATGATGACACACCTAGGCACCTACCAATACCTCCTGAGCCACCTGGTACACCTGCTACACAATGGGAGAGCCCCCAGAGCCTCAAGCTCGAGGGGTAGTACATACCTATCGCAAGCATTGAGCTCGAAGCAGCGGCTGAAGCAGACATGATGGTGGCATATGGTGACGACGAAGACCCAAGTAACTGACCTAAGAAGTCGCAAAATGTGTCAGTACACCAGCGACAATGGCTGGAGCGCCAGGTAGAGGGAAACTTACCTAAAGAGGGCCCAGTCAAGTTGATCAAACTAGAAGACAAAGTGGACACATTGAGAGCACCAGAGAGTGCTGAGGATGCTGGGAACGAGCCAAGGAAGCTGTGAGAACTGCCAGAGCATGTTAGCAAAGCGGTTGAGGTGGACTTACCAGAAAATCGCCCAGACAACCCAAGGGGCCTAAGCGGCGAAACCACCGCACCAATTGACTTACCTACATCCCATGAACACACCGAAACCGTACACACCAGTGAAACAGACTTGCAATGTCGCCAAATTGGCTGAGCAGGGCATCTGGAGCAGAAAGTTAGCCCAGTCGAGCCAGAACGCAAAACAGACACACCAGGTGACACCATCCACACCCATAGCATCCTACAACGTCCCAAAACTGACACCAGTATGCACAATGTTGAAATGAACAAGGCGAGAGACATGAGATGAGAGGCAAAGAGCGCAATGGATACCACCAAAGCAACACGAATGACGATGAAACCGATGGGAGATGATGCTGGATAAATGGTGCAACAAGCAGTGCACACCACAACTCAAAATGGGTCGAAACGCAGTCGCTAGCTAAAGACCACACAGGTCAGCATGGTGTAAAACATGACTGAGGTGAGAGAAAAGCTAAAAATATGGGCAGAGTTGTGATCGCATAAAACTCTGGAATGTTCAAATTAGTATAAATGGAATAAGTATTGAAAACTAGGTGTTTCTGGTCTTCCCGAGGCAGAAGCACTTCAAGACTATTGGAAATGGTTGCACAGGAAACTTCTGGAAGTGTAGGAAGTATAGGAATTCTGGAAACATTGGAAGTATTGGAAGATATACGGAGTTACACTTTGACAAAGTGTTGCCAAAATAGGCAACCAGTACCTCACTGCCACCACACAGCATTACACCACCATATCACCATGACCAAGGGCACACAGCACACCTCCACCTATTGCCTGCCAGCCGTCAATGTGACACCCCAGAGGGCACAGACAGTGCAAAGGTATGCCCACAACCACTAATGTGAAGCATGGTGGGTGACCCAGGTACATGCCTTGCAGGTGAGACTCCAGCTGTTTCTTTATTGTAGTTCTAGCTAATGTACTGTAGTGGGCACACCTGCCCTTACTATAGGTGAATTAGTCGTGTTTCACACCATGGGCACTGGACAGTGACTGAGTGGGCACACTTGCCCTTACTATACATATATTCAACAGGTTATGAGCCCTGCTAGCACACACTAGTAGGAATCTTATTCTTGCACAACTCACCCCACTCCATCTCTGTCTCTGCCCTGACGTATCCTGGGCTTTCCAAAATGCCTTCTAAACACAACCACAGTGAAACTGCTGCTGTTTGTCCAGCTCTGACTAGACCTTTAAACTTCGAAATATGGAAACTTTCCATCACAGCCAGACTGTGGCACAAAAAGGTCCTTGGTGTTGTCCTTGGTACTGACTTAATTCCAACCACCACACAAACTGGTACACCCAAAATCGCTTCCGAAATCGCTTCTGAAGCCAATTCCACTGAGAACACCCGAAAGTGGATAGAACGTGATGAGAAAGCTCATGGGATAATCCAGGACCACATCTCAGATGCACTCCTTATCAAGACACAACAGCACACCACTATGAAGGATCTCTATGATGCTCTTATAAATCTCCACCAAGCATCAAACCTTGCCTCTGCCTTCTCCTTCCAACAACTCTTTGTATCAGAATGGGATGGGAAATCCGACATTTCCAACCACATTGCCTCCATTTGTACCCTTGAGTTACACCTTACTAGAATGAAGTTTCCTGTCAATGAAAAAATCCTCGCATTCATTCTTCTAAACTCTTTTCCCAAAATTGCAGAGTGGAATGCATTCGCCTCATCAGTCATTAACACAACTGAAGAGGCAAAACTCACTTTTGACATGGTAGAAACCTGCATTCTCTCTGAGGATACTCGACTAAGGCTTCCGAACACCTCCGATTCGGCATATGCAG
>JBBPUD010000634.1:0-13171 GCA_038094475.1 Phylloporus aff. rhodophaeus
GTGGCATGTTCTTGTAATGAGCAACGGGGGATGGCTATATAATCCATCAAAAGCAAGTTATCGAGGTCGATGGCAAAATTCTCCGTGTTCCGTCCATTGCCATGTTGATAACTCAAATATATTACTCAATAAAAAAAATTCGGTTTCAGTGGTGTGTATGCGTCTCAACAGAAAACGTCAAAAGAAGAGTGGGCAGTTCGTTTCGCTTCTTGCAAGCCTAGCCACTTTCTATCTTGTATTTTGCAAGTACTATTCCTGACTGGGATTGGTTTCGCTGCATTTCTCTCGTGGATTGTGAGCATGCTCATTATTCGCCCGGCAGCATTGGCACGTGTTAGTACCCTCAAAGGACGAACCGAACCGCGCCGGCTCGTCTCCCCTGCCGCGGTCTCGGGGACAAAGCATCCCGGTCATGCCATGCTGCAACCCTTGGCTCCGACCCAAGTCAGGCCACACCAATTCCCAAACGTTGTGTGTCACCTCAAGTCACCAAGATCCACGAGGAAGGCATCGACCTCAAAAACCTACCGGTATCCAGAATGATCGTCGACGCCACGATCCCCGTCAGCTTCCTCCTTGTGTACATCTCCTTCGATGCGCAACAAAACGTGGTTCACCTGCACGGTAAACCGTGCGTTCCTCGGGCCGTTTGCTGCAAAGGCCAGACAGTCACGCCACTATCCCGCGGCTGCCGTTCAGTGCCAGGTCATTCGACGGAATCCAGCACGACGCCGGGCCGAACCGCGTTGTCGTTGCAGCGACAGCGCATGACAATGTTTGGTCATAGCATGAACAAAAAGGGGGTACAGTCCGACGGCAATGGCTGCGAAAGCTGTATGTTGACCGCGGACTACGTCCGAGGACGATACACGATATATCGGAGCAAAAAACGGTGTCATATTGATGGCGGGACTTCTGTCCCCCCCGACCGACAACACGTGACGATGTCTTCATCGTGGTATCAGTATAAGAGGTATCCTCCGACGGAAATGGCTGCGGAAGCTGTGTGTTGATCCTGGTAGACTACGACCAATGGTGGTAAATGATACGTCTGACGAAACAACCTTGTGTCATACTGACGGAGACACAAAATATTCACCGTGTCATCGGAGCTACTAGCATGCCGGAACAAGCCTCACGCACGCAATGGTCGATGCATGGGGATCCGGTGGAGATCGTCTTGCGTGTCAGGAACAATTGACGACCCTGTTATGACGAGTGTTGGAATGTAATGGAACGACAATGCCTTCAACCGTGATTGGTTGGAAATTGAGAGCATATACCTAGCATATACTTGGAAATAGAGTATCTAGTATAATGGCAGGCCACAGCAAGTAGATGCGCACCTGTGGGTATTGGTCGCGTAGCTAGACTTGGTGACCCGCATACTTGCATACTGCATTACGGGTCTCGGTTCCCGAGAAATCCCGGTCGGCCCTATTCACCGATGAGTGGTCAAGATGACTCATCCTAATGGAACCCATACCTCAAGCTAGTTCCAGATAATGCGCAGGTAAGCGTAGCGAGGCACAGATTCCGGACCCTTCGTCACATGAAACTGAGTGTCATCGGTGCTCTTGGAAATGGTGATTCGTAAACACAGCAATAGCGGGCTTGGTCAAGACAAGCTGCTGCCAACTTATGCGACAAACACGGTCCTGTACCGTAGAGAAAATTCACCGATGCGATGCATGCCAAGATACGCGTCGTCTAATGGGACCTGGCAGAAGGGTCTTGTCCGGGATAAGAAACGCGGAAATGAGAGCTGTGTTGCATCCTTCTGGCGAGGGATAACCTCCGACTGGATATATCCCATTCTCTGGGAATCCGAGTTGGTATGGGAAGTATAATGAACTGATATGATAAGCTGCGTCGCCAAGGCGGTGGTGTCTGTGCCCCGGCCGTCACCTTCCATTCCTTTGGGTTTAAACTGCCGTATGTTCCTCGGTTAAAATCGAGCTGCTGTGGGTGAATTGAAAGCACAAATGAGACAGTGGAGTTAACCAGCAGGTGGGATGCGGCGTCACAAGACAAAAAGGACGAGCTTGGCCGGACTAGCCACGTGCATGAGCGTGATCAGTGCGGCGCTCAGCGCTCGATGTCACCTCGCTACGCCCGCGGCTCAAGATCTGCACTGATCATGAGCGTGTGCAAACATCAAAGTATCTGTGCCGCAAATGACATCGCCATATGTTTTTTGTCTTTGGTTTATCCCCAAATGGAAGCAGTGATAGAGTCTCGCCTGAACTTGCAAGATGGAATCCCAAAGCAGCTGAAGCGAAGAAATTCTTGAGAAATCGGAGGACAAGGAGACCTGAAGCGACGGCGAGAAAATGCTTCCGTTGATTTCAAAACGCAGAATTGTCAGATCACAGAATTCATTACTTAACACTGCTGGATGTTGGCACAGCTTACGCCAAGCTTGCTGTGTTCCGTTGACAGGAACTCGTCGCTGGCCATCAGCCTATCTGTGATAGTTTGTGCTCCATTCGTAAAACTGGGTTTGGTAAAGGAACTGGTCAATTTATGATATCCGACCTGCCAGAAGTTAGAACACCCGGACGGTTAGATGTATATAAACTGCCCGACTCGAGGACCATCCAAGTCCATATCCCAAGTATCCACATATCTCCTCCAACAAGCATTATGTCTTGCCCAGTGTCTCCAGTGCTGGCTTCCCCAGTGAATGCCCACGATCACCATGCCCATACCCATGGCGTGTGTCCTGTGACGGGGAGCACTCATGCTTATTGCCCCCCACAACCCGGTGACCTCAGGTCCCCTTGTCCAGCGTTGAATACGCTAGCCAACCATGGCTTCCTGTAAGGATTGTCAATATTTCGTCGTGTCGCACACACACTGATCGCGATCGCCACTTAGCCCACGGAATGGCAAAAATATTCACGTACTCGACATCGCTAAAGGCCTCATGGAGGGCTACCACCTATCCAGCGTACTCGCGTACTTTCTCTCGTTTGCGGGGGTATTTCTACTCGCGCAATACCGAAAAATGTCGCTTGCCGATCTCGCGCGGCATAACCTTATCGAGCACGACGCTTCCCTGTTTCACCTCGATGCGCACAACGAAGAAGAGTACGCCCCGATTGCGGTGAACGACTCGCTCCTCCGAGTTGCTATGGAAGAAGGGGGCCGTTATCGGCCTGGTCGCATGACGCTCGAGGATATCGCCAATATTCGGGTAAAGCGTGAAGCGGAGTCGCGTCCGTTGGATGGCATGCATGCGGAAATTGCGCGCGGAGAGATGGCCATTGCGATAGGCATCCTAGGTGGGGAGAACGCAACGTCGGATGGGGTTGACATGGACGTACTGCGGCTGTGGGTAAAACAGGAGCGACTGCCTGATGGCTGGAATCCAGACCACACGCAGGGCCTGTACAGGACATATCAGATGACGACGGTGATACGAGAACGGATGAAGGCGATGAAGCAGAAGAAGATACCCAACATTCTCGACGAGACCGGTCTAGATTCGGAAGCAAGCGAGACAGCAAAAACCAAGTGATTGCTATTGTTATTGTCAAAATTTGGACTCATCGTATTACTTTACATCTCCTCGCGGTATCTACATATCTTAACCGTGTCTTCAATATCGAAATACTAATCACCATTGACACTACTCACAATGAGGGCTCGGAAGAAACCGTGAGAACTACCGAAAATAGTAGACGGAAAGAAACGGAGTTTATATATGGGCGGATCACGTGGTCATGATAAGATGACACCCCGGTCACAAGCGGTCATCGGTGCGTTTTCCTTTCTTGCACGCAAGTTAGACAGTATAAAGTGATGGCCGTTTGTAAGTCCTCTTTTCCTCCATCTTTCCCATTTCTTCTCAACCAAATATGAAGATTCTCGCTGTCGTGGTGGCAAAGCGGCTGCTGCTGAACCACGTCTTCTGGGGACCGTTGAGAACCAGGTTGGCCGACGGTTGTATCCTCTCTTGATGTATCTGCTCACACTACCTTTAGCTCGGTCTCCGCCCTTGGCTCCAGTCCCTAGGTCATGAATACATTGTACTATGTTTTCCTTTGCAAAATAGCCCACAGATTCCTGATCTTTCTTAGGTCACCGATGATAAAGAAGGTCCAAACAACGCGTTCCAGAGGCACATTCAAGATGCTGAAGTATTGATTACTACCCCTTTCCACCCCGGCTATCTCACTCGTGATTTGATGGACAAGGCAAGTTTGAAGCTGTCCTTTCGATGTCGTTGGTACTGAACTCTACCAGGCAAAGAACCTCAAGCTCTGCGTCACCGCTGGTGTCGGTTCTGACCACATCGACCTCAACGCTGCTGTCAAGAAGAACATCCAGGTTCTTGAGGCAGGTTCGTTCGTCTTGATCGGAGGTCTTGACTAATGGCCTAAAAGGTCTCTGGATCTAACGTCACCTCCGTGGCTGAGCACGTTGTAATGTCTATTCTCCTTCTCGTTAGGAATTTTGTCCCTGCGCACGAGGCAAGTTTGCAACAGTTTCTATCTTATTTCTGATTCATCCAAATCAGATGATCGAACGCGGAGAGTGGCATGTCTCGGACATTGCTCGCAATGCCTTTGATCTCGAGAACAAGGTGATTGGTACCATCGGTGCTGGTCGTATTGGGTACCGCGTTCTTCAACGCTTGAAGCCTTTTGACCCCAAAGAGCTCCTCTACTACGATTATACTCCTCTTCCCGAAGGTAAGGTTGTAGATTCGTCGCAGCTCAAAATATTCACTTTCTACAGCGGCTGCCAAAACCGCTGGTGTTCGTCGTGTCAATAACCTCAGAGAGTTCGTTTCTCAGTGTGACGTCGTCACTGTCAATTGTCCCCTCCACGATGGCACGCGAGGCCTCGTCAATGCTGAACTCCTTGACCACTTTAAGCCTGTATGTAGTCCATCGACTCAGCGCTTCAGCGCTGACGTGCGATCATCTCACATCCGCTATGGCAGGGTGCATGGCTAGTCAACACTGCTCGTGGTGCCATCTGTGACAAGGACGCCATCGCTACTGCCCTCAAGACTGGCCAGCTCCGCGGTCCGTTACATTGTACCTCTCGCATATGACTAGACCAATCACTGATGGCATCATCACATGTAGGTTACGCTGGGGATGTGTGGAACGTGCAACCTGCACCCAAGGACCATGTGTGGCGCACAATGAAGAACGCACTCGGAGGCGGCAACGGTATGGTACCACATTACTCGGGTACGACACTGGATGCGCAGGCACGGTATGCAGAAGGCACACGACGCATCCTGGAGAACTATTTGCGCGGTGACCCCCAGGATCCGCAGAACGTGATCGTTGGTCTCGGTGCGTTTCCTCTGTCGTTCTTTTCTTTTCTCTTTTCCGCTTGGCATTTTGCTGACCGTGCGCACAGGCAAGTACGAAACGAAAGCATGTAAGTTGGCAGGTTTCTCATCCGTGTCTACGGCTGACGTATGCGTGCTTGTTACCAGACGGACAACGGTGAGTGTGAAGGAATTCCTGGGGTTGTATGAGAACCAGAAAATGGATGTTAATGTATGTATCTTTTGGTACGGCCGTGGTAAAATCATTAAACCTACGTATTTTGAGAATCATCGGGTGATGCTCTATCTGGGTAGACTCTGGCCTCCGCCACAAATGGCAACTCGCTTCTAGTCCCTTTGTTGGAGTATATGAGACGCCTGGTATGAAGTGAGTAGTGTTCCGAGCACGTTGTTTTGTTTACGAGTGCAAGTACATGGCGCACATATTCATTGATAGAATCATACGTCGATGACATCGCAAACTACAGTATATGTTTCTCCATCGTAGAAACAATGGACATGTCATTGCTGGAATGTCAATCCACTTGCCCAAGCCTGCGGCGTTTCCCTCATTTGGAACGACAAGACACCGCCCTGTGCGATCTGATCATGCCGGATGATGGGCTGGTCCACATCGTGTCCATTTACGTTCAAAGAGTGCACATAAGGTTTCGAGGCCGCCCCAGGGGAAATGATGACCAGCTTCGTGCTCGACGACGGCAAGTCAATCGAAACCTCGTCAAAGAAAGGACTGAATATATGATATAGTCAATAGGCTGGTGAGACGAAAAGGGACACAAATACCTCCCGATGATGTATTCACCTGACACCGGATTCACAGGATAAAATCCAAGTGTGCTGAAGAGGTACCAAGCACTCATCTGTCCGCAATCCTCGTTCTGGGAGACCGGGATAAGTCGTTGAGAACAGAAAAGTACCATGTAACCTCACTCCTGATAGTCCGTTGATGGTTGCATTGTAATTTGACTCCGCGATCTGACGAATACGAGCTTGCGATTTAGATGCCGCGCCGGCCAAGGAGTAGAGGTAGGGAATATGGTGAGAAGGCTACGATAAAGCAGCATTAGCAAAGAACGTGGTGTTAGCAGCTACTACAACCTCGTTGGTATGATCATTATGTCCTGACGAATATTATATTGAGTTCACCAAGACCGCCTACGCATCATCACTACTCACCACCATCGAAATGTTCGTCTAAAAAGTCGACAAAGCTCTTGTTGCCACCTTTGCGTTCGATGAGGCCAGGGATATCGTGTACAACATCAAACGTGTACGCCCATTTATCACCCTCGGTCCACCCATTGTCTGGGCCAGCCCAAGCTCCACTTGCGTTCCTTGCTTCCATGAATCCGGTTTCAGAATTGAAGATAGTAAAGGGGTTGTTCATCGCCCGATGCCTGAAGAACCCTTCCTCGCTGGTTTTATTGAGTAAGCCGGCTAGCACGGAGACAGCAAAATCGTCATCTGAATAAAACATCAAATTACATTACGAGTAAATTATTCACGCAACTCACAGGAGTAATCGAGTGTCCGGGAGGCAGATTCGGAATGGATATCATCTGCCACCCAACCCTTTTCCTCATAGACTGAAGATAAACCCGCACGAACTTCGTAATCGACGAACTAGAGGAAAGTTTATAAGCAGCAAAGCGTATTAACTGCAGAGCATGCCTCCTCGCGATCACCATACCTATACGATCGTTAGATAAGCATTGAGGCACCCAGCAGTGACCTCACAGAGTTGTGTTGTCATTGATGGGAGGTACCGTAGCATCTTTATGGACTGCATCCCACGCAGCAGCAAGATCGAAACCCGTAAAGCCCTTCAAAAATGCTTCTGCGACGAGCGAGTCCGCATGTGTAGCAACCTATAAACGCACGTTATGACACGGCAATGTTGAGACGAGCCTACATGCCATGATATTCGTCTCTGTTTACCGCACTCAGAAGAGGTCTGCGATCCCATGAAAAGTAATCTCACCGATAATGTTTTTCCACATGGGAAGCCAGCCGCCCTAATGAAGGGGAGTATTTGAGCCGTCAATCGCAGTCACACTTGATCTGAATACCTCCTTGTAGTCTTGAATCATGCTCTGTACCATTCCCGGAATTCTCTCCGGGGCGAAAAGTATAAGCCATGCCCATTCCGCCCGATATGTATCCTAAGACGAGCAATTCCAACTGTGAGGGTACACAGGCAGACGAAAGCCTAACATACCCAGTTTGAATAACCAGTGTAAGATACGCCCTCGTGGACGGAGTCGTCATAACCAGAGTAATATCTTCCATATTCATCTTGTTCATATGGGTACTGCGCAGATGAGTAGATGCACGTCATTATTGCTGATGAACCTACTTGGAGGGTATGAAAGAATCCGGTGTAAAAGATTTCTTTTTGATCTTTAGTTGCCCCTACTAATTTGATCCTATCGAGCTTCTCGCCCCACGCGGTGCGAGTGTTCTCGGCCGTTTGCTCGAGAGATTGGCCATCCGGTATTTCTTTCTCCAAGCTCCGCCGAGCCTGGTCAATCGATATGAACGAGACAGCGACTCTGACGTCGACCTGCGCTAACCCCGGCTCAAACGCGGCATAACCGGATAACATGGCACCAGCACCACTCCTCTCGTTCTGGATCAAGCTTTCATTCTTTGCGATACCCCACGAGGCGAAGGGCTGATCGAACCTAGCACAAAAGTACCCACTCCATTTGGTAGCAGGAGTAGAGAGAGGAGCGATGATGTGGTCTTGCCTCTCCGGATTATTTCCACAAATCTCGAAATGGTCAGGATCGATCACGATGCTCCCTTCAGGGTAAGTGAGGTTGTTAGGGTTCGACGAGCCAATCACTGAAGGCCGTGTGGCTTCTACCAAAACATAGGGAACGTTTGTGCCCTTGAACGTGAAACGTAGATGACCAACACGAGAAGCTATAAACAGCACATCGTTCACAGATTACACAACAAAAAGCTTGATACCCACTTGCACTTTGTTCAACAAGTATCTTGCCACCTTCGGTAGCCTCCAATTCAACACTGTAGTAGCTAGCCGAGACTACCTCTTTGTCGTGGCTATACACCATACCGCGATCCTCAAATTTCGAACGGATCTTCCCGGCACCAGGGCTCACTGTCACCTGGCCGCTTTCGCCCATCCAGATAGCGGGTTGGTGAGTTCCTTGGAAGCCATGGATAGTAGTATCTGTGTAATTGTATGGTGTAACGGAAACATAGTTCACCCTCGTTTGTGCAACCCATCGCGTCATTGCGAATGGTGGTGCAGTAGACGGAATCATTCCACCAGAGCCATTCGGCGAGTCCCCTCCATTACCTATCAGCCTATCAGAATCAACAGGTGATCCAAAATGAGCCAATAACCAAGGCTTACGGGTTCACGTGATCGACTGCATCGCTGTGAGGCACACAGAAAGGGAGAGGGTTGCTTCTGGGGGTCACAATATAGAATGACCAGACAAGGGCTATGAGGCCCACAAGACTTATTTTCAATGCAGGTGAATTGGTTAGAGCACCAGGGGGTTGGGGAACATCGTGAGTACGATGCTTCTCGCCCGAGCTCGCCATGCGTCTAAACGGGGGACATTATTGGTTGACAAATGACGTCAAGTAAAATAAAGGTCGACGCACAAAACTTGAGCTTGAGCTTTTCCTGCCTCAGAGATTCTGAATGTAGATCCTCAGAGTTATGGAACGTGAAAATACTAGTAGGGTGTGGGTTAGTGGTCACACAACCCAAATTGTATTGACGGAGCTACCGAGTTTTCCCTTGGAGTCCCAGAACCTTGAACTTCCAACAGTCGAATAACAGCCTGAAGTATCGTAACGCCAATTATTTAGTATGCAACATCTCGTAGGAACATTTAGAAAGCACTACCTAGTTTTGCGTGCTTGTCAATGCTGCTTCAGGCAGGGAGGTCGAGGAACAACGATGGTCCGTAAATATTTGAATCGTGGCATCTTCACACGACTCCATTGAATGGCCCGATAGCGGCTTTTAGAGCCACGTTACTGAAACCCCAAAGTTGGTGTTTGCAAGGAGTCAGCGTCACAACGCCAAAGGATATGCCAGATTATCAAGAACTTTTTTGGACTCGACTTGCTGCGAATTGGACGGCCACCACCCTCCAAGGGTCCATTACATGTTAACAAGCTGAGGCATCTCTTTCCTTCCGTCCGTACAAAGAGCGACGTCCAACAGAAGGGGGATCTCGATGATGGCAAAGTTCAAACACGGCCTTAGTGAGCCGACTTTTCACGACATACTCGGTCCCAACTCAACTGCCTGTTGCACATGGTTTGCTTCAGGCTACTCCGACTTAGTCTCCAGCCTGGAGCGATCAGTGCGTGTGTGCCGCTTCTAGTCTATGTTAAATTATCCCCGATTCCGAACGCAGTGTGGAGTGGATTTCTAACTTCACTATCCAAACACCCAACAAGTCCGTAGTTTGGTCATGGTCTCGGAGTCTTTGTGTGACGGGCAGGATAAGTCTGCGCCGTTCACGAGACACGAAGTACCTGTTTAGAAGTGATAGGCACTACAAAGAGGTGTCTGTGTCACTTCTTTCTAATCGGAAAAATTGACAGTCAATGACAAGGGCTTGTCACCGCTCAAAAGTGTCTGTCACTACTCTGCAGTGACTCGGTCACTGCTTAACGTGGCATTTACTTCTGGTGGGTAACAGTGGATTTATTTATATGTGTCTGTCATAATGACGATTCCCTTGATTCCTCTTGCTACTATGTAAGGCCGTTCTCAATCCATATGATCGGAATTGGTTTTTTTGTGATGTCACTTTTGGTGTCGGCAGCGGCAACTGAGATGCCTGCGACTTGTAGCGTGGCCACGTCTCGCGTTGCCTTGTTACCTGGTCAGGCTCTGTTACTTTACACTCGAGCTATGGCCGCATAAATAGGCACGAGGAGCAGCCCAGTTCTTCCCCATCCCACGGGGGTACATCATGAAGATGAACCTCTACCCCCGCACTTTCGCTTGGACTGTTTTGGTTGTTTCATTCACGACACTCTCGGCTGCTACTGTAAATCACCTCGGTGTTCGGGATGATTTCCATTTCCCCGTGGAAGCGAGAGCCTCCAACCTCGACGGCTCCCTTCCTATCTACAAGGATCCTGACGCATCGATCGAAGATAGGGTCAACGATCTGTTACCCAGAATGACAGTAGGAGAGAAGGTTGCACAGCTGTGGGTTTTTCTTCAGTCGTTTTGGTTTCCTGGTTCTTAGACTCGAGGTGCAGCATACAGGGTGATATTAATGGGTGGATGAACATGACAGACCCATTGGATAGCACACTCACACATAATCAGACTGGTCTAGTGCGTTGGACACTTTTTTTATTATCAAACGTTCTAGGGCTTACTTTGTTGACGCAGGAGTTAATGATGAAACACAAGTCCGGGAGTATCTGGGCCGGCTATCAAGCTCCTTGGGATAAGATTGTCTACAGCATCACAGTCGGGCAACGGTACTTGATGGAGAATACTACCCTTGGTATACCCGCCATCATGCAGTCAGAGGGTGAAATTTTTCTTCGTACAAAGCATTGCAGGTCTTAAATAATAAATACCAGGCCTTCACGGGTTTACGGATAATGGAACAATATGGCCGTCCCCGATCGGCCTTGCCGCGTCCTTTAATGCCCCACTCTTGCAAGAGGCCGCCAGCACCATTGCTACCGAAGCAGAAGGATTGGGCTACTCTCAATTATTTGCCCCTGTTCTTGACTTGTCCCGTGAGCTCCGTTGGGGTAGGGTTGAGGAGAATTACGGTGAAGATCCTTTCTTGTACGTCCATCCCTCCTCACATTCGCCCATCAACTGATTACTTGTCAGAACAAGTCAGATGGGTCGCGCATATGTTACCGGTGTTCAGTCCGGCCGCCGGCGTAACGTCAGTGATACGGCGATTGCTCGTGTGGCTGCGACGTGCAAGCACTTCACAGCATTTGGTAGTCCACAAGGAGGACTGTGAGTTCAAAAACCCGATCACACTGATACGCAACGGTGAACTGAGAACTGTAGAAACCTTGCGCAGGTCAGTGGAGGGGAACGAGAACTGCGAACCTACTACCTCAAGCCATTCAACTATGCGTGCATGGATGCTTTATCGATCATGACCGCCTACTCAAGTTATGACGGGGTCCCCAATGTTGCCAATAAACGTAAGTTGTATTCCAACTGCCGAACTCGATGCTGATTAATGTTCCAGACCTGCTTACTGATGTTGTACGTCGCAAATAATTCCACGTTGATGAGGATATTTCTGACGGTAACATTAGCTTCGTGACGAATGGGGTTACAAATACTTTGTCACCACTGATGCAGGTTCCGTAGACCTCTTGATCACTTTTCATGGTGTCTGTCCCACGAGGGAATGTGCTGCGAAGCTCACGCTTGAGAATGGGCTTAGTGGTGAAATGGGTGGTGGGAGTTACACCTACCTCACACTGCCAGGTTCGCGGAATCTAATTCAACTTTTCTGTCTAATCTATTTCGTAGACCAAGTTGCAAGCGGAACTGTTGATATCAAGTACATTGACGAGACTGTGAAGACTATCCTCAGAACCAAGTTCGCCTTGGGACTGTTTGAAAGTATGTTCAGCAGAGATCACGAGATCATTTGCACTCAATTGTGCCTTTCAGACCCATATCCTTACCCTGATTACGCCTCCACGATGCGAACTCAAAGCACTAGAAATATCTTACATCAAATGGAACGAGAGGCCGTTGTTCTCCTTGAGAACAACAACAACACCCTTCCTTTGAATACGAATATTAGCTCCATTGCGCTCATCGGACCACAGGCAGACAGGGTCACGGTGCGCAATGTCTCCCTTCCTGCTTGTACCCCCTCATCGTAGTACCAGTTGGGCGACTACGTCTTCTTCAACGCATCAAATAACGGCATAAGCCCATTCCGGGGTTTTACCGAGCTACTCGCTAGTACATCTGTGAAAATCAACTTTGCGGAAGGCTGTAAGCTCTGGTCGAACGACCAATCTGGCTTTCCTGAGGCAGTTGCGGCTGCAAAAGAATCCGACGTTGCCATCGTCATGGTCGGCACGTGGTCGTTGGACCAGACCCTTTTGTGGACCCCGGGCACAAACGCAACCACGGGTGAACATGTCGATTTATCAGATTTAAGCCTTGTGGGTGCGCAATTCCCGCTTGTGCAGGCCATCCAGGCAACTGGAACTCCGACGATCGTGATTTTTGTGAGCGGGAAGCCCGTCACCAACCCTTGGATCCAAGAAAGCAAGCCGTCTTTTGATCTGTGACTTACCATTCTAATCACGCTGTAGATGTGGATGCCGTGGTTCAGCAATTCTACCCAGGGGAACTAGGTGGCCTTGCCATCGCAGAAGTTATTTTTGGGGTTGTCAATCCATCTGGTGCGTATGACAGTAGCCCTCACGCTCATTGTTGAATACTCGATAGGCAAACTTCCTGTATCATTTCCACGAAGCATTGCCACGGCGCCTGTCTTTTACAACTACCTCAAAGGCTCGCGGCCTGTCGACCCTGGCAAGATATACTCGAACGGCTCTCTATTCTTCGGACACCAGGTAAATGTCTCTAATTCTCATAACCTGTTCTTCAGTAACCCAAGATGATACCAGTATGTCCTTGACAGTCCGGTCGCTACGTGGAGTTTCGGTCGTGGCCTGAGTTACACGACGTTTAATTAGTACGTTCAGCCGTTTGATTTTCTTAGCTTGCCCTGACGCTGGCTTTCAGCACCGACTTGCATTTATCGAATTCGTGTATCAGAACGAATGAAGACGTAGATGTGAGCGTGACCGTTCACAACACTGGTTCTATGG